>VUQG01005030.1:0-11389 GCA_015106755.1 Etia nguti | reverse complement strand
ATGTGAATGTCTACTGAAACAATGTAAGAAATTCAAACAGAAGCTTTTGTCTAGAAAATTTCATCACACCTCTGCTTTTTTGCTTTTTTTCTTCTTTTTTTTTGGTGCACAGCTGCACAGAGTCTTGGTTGAAATAACAAAACACTATCAAAAGGGCAAACCAAAGAGTGCCGGCCTAGTTATATTCATGCCCTCACCTCATATTGATCAAGTCACATCAAAGGGCCAGTGCATCTCTAATGCAGCTTGGCCTGCTTTCTAAAGAGCTTTCTCCACTTTGATGGGGGATGATGGTATTGATAGCACTGTCACAATGCAAGAGTGCATCTTCTTGTTTTTCCCACATCACTGCAGAATAAAGCACGGCATGCCTTTCACTTGGGAGTAAAAACCTGTACATTTACATAAATGCAATCTGCAAAGTACAGTTCTATTCAGCAGTCTGCAAAGATGGTGGTTCTCATTAGCACTTGGCCAGTCTCAATGGTTGTCCATTGTAAGAAAACTCAATGGGCTTTTCAAAGTTGTCTCTTATGATTAGATGCTACCTACTTAGAGGTGTGCTAGCTAAGCTATTGTGAGAAATGAATAAAGTAGCCCTATTAGTAATCATGAATCAGATTTGGTTTTGTGTAAAAGGAGCTAATAAAGAGTGTAACATGTCGACACACAAATGTGGAGCTTTTTAAATATTGTTAAGAAAGTCTACATTGAACATATTATAAAAGACAGCCCTGTGTGCAACCGTATTCTAAACCCATTGGTCATTTTTACTATTGATCATGTTTTACACTTTCTTGCTTGTATTTTTCATCAGAGATGGTCTCAGTGTTTTTATCCTCCCATCCTTTTTCTCCCACCAGAAAAGCGTCGCCGCAGCATGGAGCTGATCCCGCTGACGGCACGGATGGTCATGACACACCTTGTGAACCATTTGGGCCATCATCCCCTGAGTGGCGGCCCCGCTCTCCTCCACAGCCTTGTGAGCGAAAATCATGACAACCCATACGTGGAGTCGTCCGAGCTGTCCTCCGAGGTCTTTAAAAGCCCCAACCTGCAGCTTTTTGTCTTCAACGACAGCACACTGGTGTCCTACCTACAGATCCCTGCCGAGACCCCCACCGTCGGACAGCCCCTTCACACTTCCTCCCAAGTGCGCGTCATTGTCCGGGATATCTCGGGCAAGTACTCGTGGGATGGTGCGATCCTCTACTGCACCGCACATGAAGACTTTGATGTGGGCGCTTTT
Source organism: Etia nguti (assembly GCA_015106755.1). Classification (NCBI taxonomy): domain Eukaryota; kingdom Metazoa; phylum Chordata; class Actinopteri; order Cichliformes; family Cichlidae; genus Etia; species Etia nguti. The sequence goes on along the minus strand of VUQG01005030.1, from coordinate 10,140 downwards.
AAACCAGTTGACCCTTCCCTTTCTGCAGCCACTGCAGTCAACCACAGCAGAAACCCACCCCCCTCCCCAGTAGCAGGACCGCACAAGCGTCATTGCTCAGGCTCCGATTGCCTCTCCAACTCTTGTGAGGAGGATGAGTTTGATGTTCTCGATAAGCTTTTGGAGGACCTCGGACAGAGCAGCCCAGAATGTCTTCCCCAGCCACGACTTAAGCTTAACCAGCCGGCTGCGTCACCCCACGGAATGAACCTAGAGCAAGAGAACGCCATCCTGGAAGCCATTCATCGTCAGACTCAGCAGGAGGAGGAGCAAGTGAGGAGGTGGGAGGCTGATGTAAGCTTTCGGGCTGACTGCCAGAGGGAACCATCCCACCAGGAACCAAAAGCTCCTTTTTACTTCTGCCGGCTGCTGCTTAATGATCTTGGCATGAACTCTTGGGATCGCAGGTATTACCGACAGACTGAAAATAGTCTGGTCTTTACTGAACGAAACAAATAGAGGAAAGTGGGATTTTAAGAAGTCAGACAGGGGTCTGTTACTTATTGGTCACTAGTCTAAAAACAACACATTAAATGCAGGCAATAAGAAGGAAAGAACAAGACACATCATCGTGTTAAGTCTGACACCAAGTCACTTTCTTCATCTTCAAAGTAACTCAGCTGTTGGATTGTTACTCAAAGAGAGAGAGGATGAATTTAAAGGCACATTGGAGTCCGCAGTGTCTTAATCTCCTCTCCACAGGATAAGAGTGCCCAGCTGTTTTCACTAAGGTCTAGCTTGCAGAGCCTCATCTTTGCTGTTCTACCCCGTAAATTAAAAGCTTACACCTCTTAATGGTGATGGTGTAACGTGCACACAACAAGAGGAGATTGTGGCTTGCACCTGTGCCTTTTCTTTTTTTCAAGTCCTTGGTCATCAGATCTGCAAAACAAAACTTTGGTTTAACACTTATTCTCTTTGTGATTATTTAAGCCACTGATGGCAATTTTAGTTTTAGATTAAAATCATCATGTCTAGTCTAATCAAGACTTGTTGTTGTTCAACAGGAAAAGCTTCCATTTGCTGAAGAAAAACTCTAAACTCTTACGGGAACTGAAGAACTTGGACTCCAGGCAGTGGTAAAGTTCACTTGGGAGATTTGTATCATCTTGTGATGATTTGTGTGAGATAAACGGTATTGCCTGTAATGTATTGTGTTTTCCTGATCACTCATAAACATGTTTCTGAATGAGTAAAATTAACTCTTTGCATGTCCTGCGAGCGCTTCAGTTTTTCAAGACGGCAGTATGTGCTCCCTTCCTCCTCCATGAGTTTCCTAATCTGTGCCAACTCCTGCCGAGCACAGCCCTGGAAGTCTCCCTCCATCACTCTCGCCGTCCTGTTCTTATCGTTCTAACTGGACTCTCGTAGTCCAATCAATAAGTACTCTACACATTGCTAATGACAGGAGGTTATTAAAGAATGCCCTCACGAGTGGACCGTTTTCTCTAGACTTGGTTGGACAATAACAACCTGTGCGCAATCATGCAAAGTCTCCTAAATGTACTCCAGCACAATGTACTGCCATGGCAACAGGGAAAGTAGAATGGGGGGGGGCTTTGCTGCCATTCTTTTTTTTTCCCCTCTTTTTTTTTTAACATGATGTTAAAGCTGATGGAGAGATAGCAGACGAGTTTTTGGAGATAAACATTTTTTTTTTCCCTCTCTGTGCTTGAGATTTTTATTCAGCAATTCAATTACACAATTTACCTTGATTAGCAAAGTGTAGCCCAAGCATTTCATCCAGAGTAGCTCAAGTAGTTAAAGGCTTTTCAAATTCTGTTACAACTGTTAAACTGGTTAGTGTAGCTGTTGTTCTTTTAATGCTGGCTGCTTTTTTTTTTTTTGGTTGTTCCGTAGCCGAGAGACGCACAAGATTGCTGTGTTCTACATTGGAGAAGGCCAAGAAGACAAGTGCTCCATTTTGTCCAACAGTGCAGGAAGCCAGGATTATGAAGACTTTGTATCTGGACTGGGATGGGAGGTGCAAACCACAACTTTAAATCAAATCTTTGCATCCATATTTGCACAAAGTTGTACAGCCGCACTCGGAAAAGAGTAACTTGTGCTTGTACATTTCAGGTGGACCTAGCCACGCACTGTGGCTTTATGGGCGGACTCCAGAGGAATGGCAGCACAGGTCTAACGGCTCCTTATTATGCTACCTCCACTGTGGAAGTCATTTTCCACGTCTCAACACGTATGCCATCTGATTCTGATGACTGCCTCACCAAAAAGGTAAAAACGTCCCGTCTGCTTTTTTTTTTTTTTTTTAAAGCTCGTATTGACTATTCGCACATCTGGATTGTCTGTATTGAATTACTTGCACACCTTAAGTTCTAAGTGCGTTAGAAAAAGAAGAATGTACTGCAGTGAAATGGCTACACAGCCATGCCTGCCCAGAGCAGTATGTTGTTGCAGCCTTCAGCTCTGTGTTAAGCTGTGATCAGGAGGTGTGACTCCAGAGTGTGGGCATTGATTAGTGACCCTGGCCAGGAAGGCCTGAGGAGTAGAGAATCGCAGGCGCGTGAGTGAAGAGAGGGCATGTGCTGCTGTGGTAATGACTATGATTCTGCTAGCCCCTGCCCCCCTCCCTGTGTGCTGTGACCAGGGCCTGGATTCAGCCATTAGCTCTCCCTGCTAGGGCAGGCGCCGGCCGGATGCCGGCAGGATCCTTTTATCCAATTCCTGCTGCCGCCACAGGAGCGATCGATTTGGTTCTGCAGTGGGATTCTGAGCTGTAGTGCAGCAGTAGCAGTTAGCAGAAAGAAATGAGCCGCAAGGCCCCTGCCCGTGCTGCCAATCTTCTCATACAGTACCCTGCTGAGGAGGGAAATTCATCAGGCTCTCCTCATATCCAACCACACTCCAGCCCTCAACAGACATCCCCCTCTCCATTTCACAAATAATCACCTACTCATTCCAAACCCATCCTGGAACTGTGTTTCGTGGCCACAGAAATTAGTATGAGGAAAGATTTTGTCTTGGTTTGTCCAGAGTGTGGCGCTGGAGGGGTGGCCGTGCCCAAAGCAGAGTGTGCTGCCACTCCGCTCTCATTCAGCTTCACCGGGAACTTCTGTAATTGCTCGTGCTCACCTTGCACAGATCTCCACACCAGGTACAGGTCCGAGAGAAATTTGCAGGCTGGGCTGCTTGCTCCGATGTTTCAGAAAACGATGGGAAGGTAAAGAGAAGAGAAAGTGGTATGAAAAATTGGAATGAGAAACAGGCTTTGTCTGTGTCTAAGTATGATGTTTCTCTGTCAATTTAAAAATAACACTTTTAGTCCAGCAGTCACCCACTTTACTTGCTGTAACCATAGAGGCATACCGTAGGGGAGAGATGGATGGGGTAGCTCTCGCTGAGTAGATTGCCTGTTTGAAGCTGATGGAAGGGGGGGGAAAAAGCTAAACCTAAAAGAAAAGAGGGAAAACCATGAATTCCTCAATCCAATTGTGGGTTTTAAGGCACTGCAGGCTGTAGCAGCAGCAGCTGGCTTCAGTAATGCATTTATAGAAATGACCTGCAGGGTTGGGGTCAGGCCATGTAGACGATGTGAATGTGTGTGTGAAAGCGAGGGAGATGGACGGGTGCCTTAGCCGTCCCAGTTACCCTCAGGCGGTACGTCTTAACTAGGTTGCTGCAGGTTGTTTTCATTAGGATGCTCTTGTCTTCTGGATCTTTTGGGTGGCAGTTTCCATGTATGTGAACCCCACTGGTTGGGTGGAAGGTCAAAGTGGGCTAATTGGACAAGAGCCTTTGACTTGAATCACATTTTATTAAAGAAGTCTCAAACATTTGGATGTGATTAACAAGGGGATAAATGGGTTGGTGCAGAAGATGATCAACTAGAGCATAAGCATCCTCATTAAACTTGTCATTCAGCTAATCCAAATGCTAATATCTTAACCCAAATTAACATCCCACTGCTGATTGTCTGCAGCAAATGCATATTCAACATTTTCTCTGAAATTGTCCCAGTGACTGACCTGGCTGGTACCTGCTGATCCTTGGACAGACAGACTGAACTGGCGAGCTCCAGTAATCAGCATGCCGTGGATTTGTTTAAGATTAGCGTATTACCATAATTAAGGGCTTATAATAGAATGTGCTAATTGCATTTTTGGTGGCGAGGGCATGTTTCTTAATGGCTCATTAGGCCAACAGTACATTGGCAGATGTTTTCTTCTGAGTAGAGACTCACTTTTCAGTGTCCATGATACTCTAGAAAATGGAAGGACTGCTTGATTCGACATCACTGGACCACCAGCTAATAAATGATCTACACTTGTCAGAGAATGTAATGTTGCTACTTTCATCTATTTTACTTTGAAAAGGGGAAAGCTGTTTACCTTTTTTTCTTCTTCTTTTTTTTTTTTTTAAACTAGCATCAGTCAATTTCCTGTCATTTAAGCAAATCTTCTTGTCCTGCCCAGTTTCATTTGTGGTTGTAAACAGAGTGGAAATGGGAAGCAATTTAACCTCTGACAGGGTAGGTTAATTGGATTTGAATTATTTGGTTTTAAAATGCTCAATTTTGTCCATTTTATGTTTGCTATTTGAATTTGTAATGAAAAAGCTATAAAAGGAGACTAAACCAGAGCCAGGCTACGATTTAGGCCATTGTTTTCAAACAAAGTTTGCGATCACCTGCTCCAGAAGAAACGGTTACTTCCAAGATGCACTAGAAAATAATATTTTAACGGTAATCCTCTTCTAAAAAATCTTTTGAACCTCGGTCTGCTCCTCGGTCTCCTGGAGGCAGTTTGGGTTTTAAGTGCAGAGCGGATAAAACCCAGTTAGAAGCCCTAATCCATCTAAATTTGTGTTCCTGTCATCGTCCCCAAAGCAGTGAAAATTACATTCGCTCACTAAGCTGTTGATTAGACTAATTTTGTTTGTTTGGCAGCTGCGTCACCTGGGAAACGATGAGGTGCACATAGTGTGGTCCGAGCACACCAGGGACTACCGGCGCGGCATCATCCCAACTGACTTTGGAGATGTGCTGATAGTCATCTACCCAATGAAGAAACACATGTATTTCATCCAGATCATGAAGAAACCACAGGTAAATGGCTGTGCCGAGTGGAATATTTAGAGTATGGAGCACTGCAGATGTTTTGACTCTTTAGGCGTAATGATCATTTAGGGGAGGCTCTGCTTTTTAAGCATGCAGGCTTAGGGCCATGTCTTAAGGACACCTAAACAAAGTGAGCCGTTGTTAATTCTACCTGTACTTTCCCTGCTGTAACAAGTCAGCATACAGCATGGCACTGCATTAATTTCCTGTCTGTGTTCATTAGATAATGCAGACCCTTGTCCTTCCGTTCTGTTCAGACTTTGCACTGAATTTCATACCTTCTTTCCCTTGTTGTGGTTTCTGTCTGAAGGCTCTCAGGTCTCTCCTCCAGCAGTGCATTATTACCCACACTGTGGGTATGTGCTTTCAGAGATGGTTACTGGCCTTTGTTGGCTTGCTTTCATCTTGGTTACTCCATAGTGCTGCACTCAATGTGTGGCCTCCTAGAGGACCGTGAAATTACTTTGTCCAAGATGACTGGATTCAGATATATCCACACATTATTAAAATGCATAGTGTAAAATTCTTAAAGCAGTAGTTTTCTTTTCTTTCCACTAAGTTATTTTGAGAGAGAAAATCGGGAAATGGATCATGTAAAATGATGTTGTAGTCTAAGCCTAACCTGAAGAAACTCGTGTAATGTTCTTATTCTTCCATTGTTTTTTATAACAGTTATTTCTTCAGTCATGTCAATTATAGAAGGAAGGAGAATTAATTCAGACTGAATTTGTTTCATTCATTGTTTTCCAGTGTGAATGATCATAGTGCCAATTTATTGCCATCTCTGTCTGCATCATAGTCATTGCACTAATGGAGCGCTGGTTTTGTCCGAATAAACAGAAAACTAGCGAGGCCATCCTCGTCATAGAAAGCTCCACGTTTTGACTTTGTTGAATGTCAAAATTCAACACAGCAGTTCACTAGATCCAAAACTTTATTCACTGCTGAGAGCACATAAGTTATCAAAAGGAAATTTAAATCGTTTTCCTGGAACTGAATTGCTGTTAAGAAAACCCACAAAACTGCTTTTATCATTCATGAGTCATACACTAGTCGACTTCCATCCATACGTTTTCCTTAGTGCTACTCCAGACCCACTCGTGTTCATGGAGGGCCTATTCCGGATAACCTCTGAAAACACTAACCCTTTGTGCAGGAAGCTTTAATTTCAGTTTTTCTGTCAGGGAGCTGTACAAAGAGGAATTGGAATGAAGTTGAAAAACTACAGTCATTAAAGATCATAATTTAAAAAAGAGTTTCTGCCACAGGAAGCCTTTATCAGAGGGTGAAGGTCAGAAAAGAGCTGCCGCTGCAGTGCCGAGCCCAATCATAAAAAAATAAACATTTTTATCAGACATTTCCTCTAAATTAAAAAAACATGTAAAACCATCTACTCAGATGTCTGATACTGGAGTATTTATAGTATTACTTCAGGTTTCCATCTCACGATTTAGCTAATTGGTCTGTATTACTGGTGTTTTACATTATTTTGTTGTTTAATTTGACTGGTCAAGTGCCAAGTTGCAGACAGCAGGGCCTTTTGGAAAGACTTTGACGTTCACGTCAACTTCCAGGTCAGTGACTATTGAGCTTCAGTGATTAAGGGCCCCCTTCCAATATGCATGAACAGACGCGTACACACACACACACGCTATTCTTGAAATTCATTCTACCCCTTTGTATTAAATAGCTCAATATGAGGGCATTGTATAGTATTGATTGTCATTTTAATTTCATTTACCTAACATTGATTCGCATAAGATGTGTGTGGTTGTCATGCAGAGTTAGGCAATATCCAATTTCAACTTGAACCCTTCCCCTAAACAGATGGAGGAGTTGTGGTTTTTGGTTTGTTTTTTTAAAACAAAAAAACATGTCTCTTAAGTACTTTAGCATGCAAAAACAGGATCCTCACTAAGATTTGAGTTTTATTATCGACTTGTCTAATTTCTTTGTGTCTTTCTTGACTTCCTCAGGTTCCCTTCTTTGGGCCTCTTTTTAATGGCGCTATCGTCACTGGGACACTGCTGCCAAGTTTAGTACGGGCTACCTGTATCAATGCCAGCAGAGCTGTCAAGTCCCGGCTGACTCTCTACCAGAGCTTGTATCCTTTTTTTCCTCAAGGCTTCTTCTTTATTTCCTCTCTCATACAGGTACAGCTCCTCAGAGGGGTGCGACACTTTTAAAAGATGAGGCACTGGTTACTCAGTTTATTAGCAATGATTTTGAAATATTTCAATCAGATGTAAATAAAACATCACTGAGATTAAATTTCCAGCATGACAAGCCACCACATTTGAGTGAATTCACTGGGACATGTGGTGTGCTTTCCATGTTAGCCAAAGTACACAGCTGAGTGCAGACACTGATCTTTATGAGCTACCTGATTTACATACAACTATTAGGCCGAGGCTGTTTCACAGCCTGGAGCAACACGGGAGGTTGCGGGGCTGTTTTGGGTAAGAGAACAGATAATGTGTCATCATCTATCACTACCGTTTTATGGCAGACGAGAAGAACCAAAATAAAAGCACCATCAACAAATGTATACAAGTGCATACACTCACACTCTCTCACACACACACACACACTGCTCTCATCCCTACACCCATCCATCCAACTGTGTGCCGTTAAGAGCCTGACTCCAGCTGTAGTTGTCAGTTGGTTTAAAGAGAGTGTAATTACCAGTGGAGATGAATTAGCATGTGAATACCAGCAGCACAGAGTCGAGGGAGGGGTGGGAGGGTGAGATGGGGGGGCAGAGTTGGGATGGCCCCTGGAGGGGGAAACCTGATCTCCCTTAACGTCCCGCTCCTACTCGGACAACGTGTGCGCCACCGCCTCACCAGAACGACACTGCCCCTCTGGCAGTTGCTATAGAAACCTCTCCCAAGGAGGTTTAATTTGGATGGAAGACTTTGGATTGAAGATGTATGCATAATTTCAAAACTTGTTTTCAGACTCTGTGTGTAATAGTCATCCACAACAAAAGGCTTTTGGTCTGTCATCGTGCTGCACCGCTCACAGTGTAGGGTGTGTGCAAGTATGTGTGTGTCTGTATGCATTTCACAGTGCATCACATAGCTTGGCCCTCCCACCCCAATATCGGGCCTTGTCTGAGAGTCCCTGGGGGTATCCTGAGTGACAGATGTCTGTTACCCGACGCCAAGTGAATTAGCCCAGTGTGATTCTCAGTGCCAGAGGGGGCCGTCCACAGGCCTGCCTGGCTCTGGAAGCCTGAGGGACTGGGGCAGCCGAGGGGTTATTTTTTTTGTTGTTGTAGTTTTTTTTGGTTTTTAAGGGGGGTGCTGCTGCAATAAGAGGCCCGTACTGGGACACTAAAGCCTCACCTGGCATTCCTTAGCAGAGAATCAGTTCAGCACAAAGGCATGATCTATGAGAGGAGATAAGCGCTGCCTCTGGAGTTCTGGCACTGATCGGCTGCCAGGCCTCGCACACTCCACCAGAGGAGATGAATGAAAGTGCCAGGCGAAGCGCACGGCCAAAATGAGTATCTGCATGTCTGCCTAGCCAGAGAGCTCGTGAGCACAGAGGCAAAACTATAAGCTAATGAGTGTTTGGTGCTGTATGAAAAGTGATAACTTGAGATTTGAGATGTCCACCAGTGGTTTTGATCGTAAAAGAAACAGTGCCTTGGTAGCCAGGTGGAGTTACTCTTTTAGATGCTTTGATTTCAACATTGGTTTTACTGTTACACCACTCCAGCCTTTTGCATTTTTCCCTCTCCGGTCGTTTCAGTTCTTCCATCTTCTCAGGATATTGCAGCCCTTTATCTTTCACAGGTTGGAACAATGACCTGAAACTCTTTTTTTTTTTGATGAAAATCCTCATCCTTAGTTTACCCCTTCACAATGCCTTTACAATTCACAGCCTGCTCTCTGCCTGTGAGGCCACTCTCCAAGGTAATTAGTTGAATATTTCTTCAAAGAGAAGCTATATAACCCCTGTGTGTCCAGATAAAAGGCCAGTATGGCTCTGCAGCCCCCTCTCTCGCTCCGTCACAGGGATCTAGAGGACTCCAGCAGTCTGCTGCAACGCTCACAGAATCTCTCGAGCTAATAGGATTTGATATTGAAAAATGACCACCAGCAACATTTTCTGAAAATACACACAGATGGGCTACAGGAGTGTTTTTCAAAAGGATACTACCTCTTGGCAGCTTTCTGTCTTTCTCATATGGCTTTGCTCTCTCGTCCTTTTTCTGCCCGCACGATTTTGTCAAATCTGTGCAGTTGCATATGCCTTCTCGTGTCACGTACAGCCATCGGTGTCATTTGCGATTTGTGTCATTTTCTTCTGCCAGGACACAACCTTGGCCTCATAGGCATCATATCACAAGCCTCTCGCAGACAACTCATAATGTATCATTTATTATTTATATGGCTGATAGGAAATGCAGCTGGTCTGGCTTTGTACTCTAAGTGTATTGTTGGCTATTCGCGGCTGCATTTTGAATACTTAAGACCACAAAATGTTCAGTCTAAAACAACTTTGAATTAAATGTAACCACATTTGTTTTTACAGATTTCTCTGAAACATGGTTGTTAATCGGGCCCTCCCTTGCAAATGTACGAAGCTTAAAACCAAAAACGGCTATTAGTTTGTTAGTGAAACGTGGACCAAGTTTCAAGTTTTATTGTCATGTACAGACAAGCAGTGTAGCCACATTTATCCATAATGAAATTCTTTGGCTCGTGCTCCTCAGCTTTACATGAGCATATAGAGAGTGTGCAGTTATACTGAGAAGAAAATAACAGAAAATAGCAGTGGTAGTAATAAAATAATAATAATAACAACAATAAAAAGGAGAGGAAGAAAAGTATTAAATATTAGAGAATTTAGTTGGTATTTACATTTAAGACAAATTGGTATTTACAAGTATTGTGCAAGAGTATTTGTAGATTGTACAAAGTTGTGCAATGAGCATTTAAGTAGCATTTGTTGAAGTGACAGTGTGCAGAGTCCAAACCTGCCACTGAGTGTGTAGTGGCGATCCCAGG
>VUQG01005029.1:6254-20037 GCA_015106755.1 Etia nguti | reverse complement strand
TAATGCTCCGACAATCCATCAAGCGGTGCGGCTTCGTAGCTTAGCAAAGTCGCACTAAAACATTTTTTGACAGATCTTTGAGCGCCGTGTGCCACATAAAACCGGTTCGAGGTCAGTAAGCACAACCAGAATTCATACATAAGGCGCACTGTCGATTTTTGAGAAAATTAAAGGGTTTTAAGTGCACCTTATAGTGTGGAAAATACGGTATGCTTAAAGGCCCAATTTTACCTCGACATGCTGACAAAAATTTTACCGTTCGATGACTTACCTCTACAACCTTTAAAAAAACCAACTTTGTGGACCAGATGTCCATTAGTTTGGAGCCAACGCTGAGTAAAATTCATTAAAATTTAACATGAATTAAGTCAGACGTCACCATTAGCTTTTGTGAGTAATGAAAACACATAAGTGCTTTCTACAGATAGTAAAAAATAATAAAGCAGCGATCGTGTGTGGTGCTGGTCTCTTTGTAAAAGTAACACATACGACCATTCAGAGTTTGGTTTGACAAGAAACACTGAAATTAGCTTTCAATATAATTCAGTCCAGTAACCACAACAACTAAAGTCTAAAAAGGCCTGGAGTTGAATCAGCTCTTAGCTGAGAGCTTCACTGAAAACATCGGAGGCACAATGGGGCTTTGGTAATGGCAGATATTTAGACTTGTTAAACACAGGTTAAAGTATAACAATAATGGCTGCTTTCAATTTCCATGATCCAGCAGAGCCTTGGTATTTGCATAACATTTAGATGTCTTTAAGCCAAAAAAAAACAAAGGAGCAACTAATACTGTTAATGCTTGCTGTGTTCCAGTTCACTGCCCATGTAAGCTGATCCACTGATCAAACATACTTTATACCTAGACACATCAGAGTGAAATGCAGTCATTTGTATAACTAACTGCACCTGTGATTGAAAGACCTCGAAAATTTGTCTTCTCCTGCTATGAAAAAAACATCATCTACATAGTTTAGTGTATCTACTTCAACCGACTCAAGATGTGTAAGTAACAGTTTTACCTCTTGTTGATTTCAAGTTACCTTCAAACATGTTTTCCTTTGGTTCCAGGGACGAACCGAGTCCTGCTGTGCAAGTCCAGCAGTGACGGCCAGAACCAGGTGCTTCAGATCGGTCGACCGCACAGTACTGACAACGAGGATGAGCTGCAGAGACTGGCTGCACTGGGTGAGACACATAGATCTGTGGTATAGTGGAGAAAAATCATTATTTGATTCTGAATTTGATGCTGAACTTGTACATTTACTCACTTACAAAGAAATGAACAGTCTCTTTATTTTTTTAATTTCAGTTTTATTTAGAGAGACAGATTATCAACCAAAGATCCAGAAAATTAATCATTACATTGAAATTATAAAGCGCATGTCATTAAGTGAAACAGGTAATTGATTTCCAAGCAATACATAACTTAGTGCTTAATGGAAAAAGCCTTGTTGCTAAGCACAGCGATAACATTTTTTTTTTTGTAGTTGGTCACCAGGTTTTCACACATCTCAGGAGGGATTTTGGAACACTCGTCTTTACAGATAGTCTCTAAATCTTTTAGGTTTCTTGGCTGCTGCTTCACAACTACAAGCTTCATCTCCCTCCACAGATTTATTATAGGACTGAGGAGACTGGCTAGGCCACTCCATGACCTTAATGTTTTTCTTTATCTACTCCTTCGTTGTCTTTGCTTCATTTTCTGGGTCATTGTCATGCGTGAAGACACATCTTCACTTTTGTTCTGGTGAAGGGAAGGAGGTTCTTGTCAAGATTTTGTTTGTTTGACCCCTCAGTGCACTGAAGTCTTCCTGTACCTTAAACCATAATGTTTCCACCTCTGTGCTTGGCTATGTGGATGGTGTTCTTTGGGTCTTCCTCCAAACACAGTGCTTTGAGTTTATGCCAAAGAGCATTATTTTGGTTTCATTTGACCGCAGAACTTTCCCTGCACACAAGCCTTCTGAGTCCTTTAGATGTGTAACCTTGTAACCAGCGTGTTACCAAATTTGTTCCTGGTGACTGTGGTCCCAGCTGCCTTCAGATCATTGAAAAGCTCCTCACGTGTAGTTTTGGGCCAGTCAACCACCTTTCACATGATTATCCTCCATCCTCAGGCAAGATCTTGCATAGTGCTAGATGGTCATTTTATATTTCTATTTTCAGATAATCACACCAGCAGTTTGAAGCTTCTCACCAAGCTTCTTGCTGATGGTCTTGTAGTCCATTCCAGCCCGGTGCTGGTCTACAGTTTGGTCTCTGTTGTCCTTTGACAGCTCTTGGGTCTTGCACACGTTGGTGGTGAGGTGGGAATGGAAAAGTTGCCTCTGTGGACAGATGTGCTTTACACACACAACAAGTTGAGACCAGGAGTATCTGTAATTGATTGATTGTAATAGTGGCACACAGATGGTCTGTGGGAGCCAGAAACCTGGCTGCATTGTTATACTCATCATCAACCATGTTATAACTTTTATGTTATATGTGTTTTTCTGGATTTTTGATTGATATTCTGTTTCTTCATTATGAAACTACCATAAAAACTAGAGACTGTTCATTTCTTTGTGAGTGAGCAAACTACAAATAACAGCAAATTCCTCACTGTATACATAATTAGATATTCCTAAAACTAAAACTAAATAAAAGCAAAACGAGACATTTCCAATGAAACAAACAATATAATTAAAAAAATATATATAGACATAAATCCACAATATATAAACAATATCCACATTAAATAAAAAGAGTGAAATGCTGATGCTCAGTATACGCGGTTGAGAGCTTTAAACTGGACCCTGAACACAACTGGGAGCCAGTGAAGGGACGAAAGTAATGAGACCATCTGTAAGACCGAGTTAGCAATGTAACAGCAGCATTCTGAAGAGCCCGCAAGCGACCTGGGGCTCGCTTAATATGTGAGAAGAAAAATACACAGCAGTAGCCAATAGGAAAAGCGAGACAAACATATATAAGCATGTCTAGCTGTTCTCATGAAAACTATAGCTCTAAGTTTACTGGTGTTTATTAGATGGGGGAAAAATAAATCTAGAGTGCTGCTCGGTGTGGGTGTATAAAAGATGAACCTAACACTCAGAGTTCAAGTACTTTTCAGATACAATCAGGGAATCTTGACATTTCGTTGTAACTCTTTTTGGTTGTGACTGATAGACAGAAATTGCTTTTTGTCACATTACTATTGGAGGGTTTTGGATTGACAGTGTAGCAGACACACCTCGTCTTACATTCCCTGCATGTTGTGCTTGATATAAAGCACAGCACAGAAACAGCCATTAGAGAAAGCACACAGTTGCTCATCCATGGTGGACAGCAGGCTAATGGTCCAGTAATGAGGGTTGTGTATATAACAGAAAATGCATACATCGTAATTAGCTTTGCCGATAGAGCAGTAGGTGCAGCCTGGCCTGTAATGGATGAAATGGGGAAATGGCCGCATTGTTGTGTGCTTTTGTTTTTTATGGGGGGGTTTTTCTCCTCACCCTCTCGGCGTTTCACAGCACGCCATTAGAGGAGACCGAGCTCTCTGTCTCGCTTTGTTCTCTGGTCTCTTGGTGGGATTCACATTATTATTCTATTGTTCAGGCCCTTCTCTTAATGATTGAAAAAAATGACAGTCGTCCCATTTACCCAGACCAAGGTGACCTCTCCCCCCTCGCATTTTCATCCAGCCTCAAACACACACACGCACCCCTCTCCCTTCCCGTCCCCACCTCCTGCTTCTGCTTATCGCTTGTGTGCTTTTGCTCCATCCTCCCCTTCACCTCTTCTGCTAAACTTTCCTCTCTCTTAAAATCATCTCCTATAAGCACTCACTGTCCGTGTGTCCGTCTTCCCTCATCTCCTGCAGGTCTGGATTCACCTCGGATAAGACAAGCGGGACAGATAGCAGGACAGAGCAGCACCAGAAGGCTTGGAGACTACCGAGTCAAATTTAATTACAACGAGATTGACCTGCTCAGGTGAAGCTGAATAAACACAAAATATGTGTTTTCTTTTTTTCAGTTTGTCAAATGCAAAAACTTGGAAAGAATACACTAAAACTAAAATCTAGAAATATAGAATTATCTGTGTCACTTTTTTTCTTCTTTTTGTTTTCTTATGTTCTCATTCTTCGTCTGCTTAGTTTGTGTTCCTGTGTTTTGAGGTTATGATGAAAGATTAGAAGAAATATCCAGTATCACAAGATAGAAGATGGTTCAAAGTCAACAAAAACAGTGAAGTTTAGCCTGTCACATAATGTCAAATAATGAGCAAAGTATAAAGAAAAGTAATCCCTCAGACTGCTCTAAATGCTCCGTTTTCAGCAGTTTTTCTACTCTTGGCTCTGTATGAGGTCACTGAGAGACAATAACTTGGATTTACTAAGTGTAGTGGGTCCATTTTAACCTGCTTGCTGTCGTTTTCAACGTATGTGTTTTGTTCGATTGTGCCCATATGAGATTATTCAGTGACTCGTGGACCATTTCCTGTTCTGTTACATGTGAAAAAGGGGCAACACTATACAAATTCTAACATTTAGAACATTTAGAGGTTTTAGCATTCAGATTTTTTTAAGCTTTCAAGAAATGTGCGTACCTTCGTGCGTACCTTCTTTGTGTGCTGTGATGGCAACAACTCCGTCTGTCTGACTGTGGAAGTTCCTGTTAAATTTTCCACATCCATTCACTGTGACTCAAGGATTAACTGATTTAGATTTTAGTGTTTAAAAGATCAAAGCCACAACATCCGTCCAATTTTTGTACACACAATATCTGAAGAACGCCTGGAGGGAATTTCATTGAATGCGTCATAAGCGTCGGCTTGGATTCAGAGTTTTCTGGTCAAAGACCAAGGTCGACGTGACCTCCAAAAATCCACTTTTGGACATCTTTAAGGACGTATTTCCAGTGGTATAATAGTGAAGCAGTGAGGCCAGTCTTGAGTAACCTCTGAGCTGCTGGGCTTAAGGTGTGTGTGTGTGTGTGTGTGTGTGTGTGTGTGGCATCCTGATTTTAGAGCTGTTTATTGGTAGTTTTTTATATATATTTTTTTAAAATTAGGATTTGCGCTCACTGGCCACTTCATTAGTTACATCTGTTCAGCTGATCATTAATGCAAATCTCTAATAGGCCAATCAACTCGATGCATTTAGGCATGTAGACATGGTCAAGAATACCTGCTGAAGTTCAAACGGATCATCAGAATGGAGAAGAAAAGTGATTTAACCTCCTAGGACCTGGCGTCCACATATGTGGACATCACATTTTGGGTTGTCCAGACCAAAATACAAAATTTTGCTCTACAAGGGCCTGATATCCACTTAGGAGGACATTATACTGCCACTGTTCTATCGAAATTTAAAATGAATGTCCTCATATGTGGATCTCATTTTTCTCAGAAACAAAAATCAGGTAAAAAAAAGAAAAAAAAGAAAATCAGCTAATTCCTTGTTTTTACATTCATCAGGTCCCAATCAGCCCAAATAGCAAAGAGAAATTAAAAATGCATGCCATGAAAGAGTTCGAGTCTAAGGAGGTTAAGTGACTTTGAATGTGATTTGGTTGATGGCAAATGAGCTGTTCTGAGTATTTCAAAAAGTGTCGATCCACTGGGATTTTCCCCACATGGCCATCTGTGGGGTTTACAGAGAATGGTCTGAAAACCAGAAGATATGCAGTGAGTGACGGTGAAAATAACTTGTTGATGCAGAGGTCGGAGAAGAATGACCAGTCTGCTTCGAGCTAACTGGAACGCTCACTCGTTATAGCAGAGCTGGGCAAAAGAGCGTCTCTGAACACACAACACATGAAACTTTAAGCAGGATAAAGCCCCACAGAGTGCCACTCCTCTCATCTGTGAACGGAAAGAGGCTACGATTCACTCAGACTCTAACAAAAATGCACAACAGAGGACTGAAAGAAAAGTATGCCTCGATTTCTGCTGTGACATTCAGATGGTAGGGTCAGGGTTTGGCATACATTAAAGCATGGATCCAGCCTGCAACAGTTCAGGCTGCTGGTTTCGGTGGTGTAATGGCGTGGGGGATGTTTTCTTGGCATACTTTGGCCTCAACTGTACCAGTGGAGGATTGTGATAACGGCTATGGCTTTTAAACAAAGCTCAGATCATCTCAAACTGGTTTACCTCAACAATAAGTGCCCTGTGCTCAAATGGTCTCAAGATCTCCATGCTGAATAGCGTCTTTGGAATGTTTTTAAATGAGGGATTTGCATCAAGGATGCGCTGCAACTGTGTAATGCTGGCAAAATCTGTGAGGCTGGCAAAATCTGTGAGGCATGTTTACAACCATTAAGGCAGTTCTGAAGGAAAAAAGGAGTTTCAGCTCAGTAGCAGTAAGGTGTAACTAATGAAGGGGCTGGTGAGTGTATGTTTTTTTAATCATCATACATGGTGTCAGTTTCTCATTATGTACAGCAGTGATCATCATGCTTTAGATCACCTTAATTTTGCAAACTTGGCAACTTGTAAGAGTTGGAGCTGTTGCTTAGCCTTTCAAGGCAGACTGTCAACATTCATTAAATGTCCACCAACTTGAGAACTGAAACACCAGAGATATATTTAAATAGCTTTATTAACTCCTCCAAAAAATACCTGTCAGACGCTCTGTGTCAGCACTGCTTCACAAACAGAGGCTTCCTCTCTGTCCAGAACTCAGCTCAGATACCGAGATGGTCAGAAAGCTGCGTGTAGGCTCTGCGTAGGACCAACACACCATTTCATTTTAGTTTGATAATTTTATGTGGGAAATCAAATTTAGCTCAGGGAGACTACATCCTCTATCCTGTAACCTGTGGTTTGGAGGTGGACTACATTTAATAAATCGTGTGAGATTGTAGATGTAAAGCGCAGCTTCACCAGTTGGTGGAGGCATATAACTGCAGTGTGGTACTTCTGTATAACTTTGTATGTGTGTATGTGTGTGTGTGTGTGTGTGTGTGTGTGTGTGTAATGTAATGATGCCTGCACAGGAATGGCTCTGTCTCCATATTATGATCATTATTATCAGATCAGATTGTGTTCTGGCCTCTCCCTTACCTCATGAAATTCTGTTATCCGGGGGCCCCGTGCTCTCTTCTATCTCACACTTCTCCTTTCCTATTCTTGTCTGCTGTCGAGGCCAACTGAATAAAAAAAACCCTTGAGTCATTCCAATTATGGTCCTCAATAAAACACATAATAGAGTCTGTATAGAATTTCCTCCTTTGTGGCATCAAAGGGAGCGCAGGAAATGTGATGTGAACAATGTAAGCGCTTCTTTGGAACTATAAGATTAGCTGGTTTATTATATGGAGGTCAGGGGCACTTAGGTCTCCTTTTCATCCTGGGTTCTCCCTCTGTTGCCTTCCCCCAGCATCTCTTGCAGTCTTGACCCGTACTGTCTTTGCTTTAATGTGTCTAATATTAATTTACGTGCTGACATATCTGTCCGTCTCCTCCGTCAGCGCGGCCAAGTCAAAGCCAGTTGTTGCGGAGCCAGAGATTCACGGCGGCCAGTCTTTGGAAGGCGTCACAGGCTTCTTGTTGCTGATGTCAGAGGGACTGATAAATGCCCTCGAGTCCGCCCATGGACCTGAGCAGGCTAATCAGGTTAGCAGATTGATTCTGATAAGCTCCTTTCACCTCGTTTATTGTCATCTCCTACTTCTTCCTTCCTTTCACTAATATTTTTTGTTTTCTTGCCTAGTTTGAGTCTATTTCTGTTTCCTTTATTCTCATAGGCTCCTTTTTCTGTCCTTAGGTCTAATCCTTTTCCTTACTTCTTCCACTCTTACATTAACCTTTTCTTTCTCTGACCCCGCTGTCTATTGTAGGAAATTGTTGCCATGGTAGCAGCAGAGCTAGCCCAGCAGACCAGTCTGGAGGCGGTGGCTCAGTCTGTGGTTGATCGGGTCAAGCGGCTTCACCACGATGTGTTCGTGTCCGGCCGTCAGAGGGCGACTTACTGCTCTCGACACGAAGACATGACCCTGCTCATCCGCACGCTCAACTACCCACTGGCTGATGCAGCGCTCACGCCCACACAGGGTAGGATCTGGCATTTAGGCATTGATTCATATCTCAAGGAAAGCATGTCTAAGAAGCGGCCTTCTGTTGTAGCTACACCAACACAATGTTCCTCATTTAAAACTTTAGCGAGTTAGTCACATTAGAATCCGTTATTCATACTGAACCGTTAAAAAAAGGCTCATGACTTCATGACGCGTCAGGCAAAAGTGTCAGGCTGAGGATTTTGCACGTTGTTGAGCAAACAGTTGTTTTAATTGTCGTCACAATAAAGCTGAAGAAGAACTCCTGATGAAAGGAACAATAATGAATGAGGATTTTTAATTTGTATTATTATTCCATTTTAATGTTTCAGTTCAAATGTCTCCGGTTTACTTCCCTGGTTGTCTGCTGCTTTCCTGTGCGAGTTTCTTTGTCTTTGTTGCTATAAGCCTATTAACTTCTGTTTACTTTACCCTCATGTGTTTGAAAAGCAACATCATGAGGTGGCATGAAGTGGCTCATGCCCCAGGCCAGTCTCTTTGAAGCAAGACTATCCAGAGTCCTTGTTTGTGTTTGTGCACTTGGCTTGTCCTTCCTGTGCAGGCGTTCCTTGGTAGATCTGGTTTCAGCCGCCGTGCAAAGTTAATGCCGGACGTCTTCTTCTTGATCTTAGGAGGTTCATTGAATATTAAAGTTTATAACCAAAGATCAGGTGTTTATTTAGATACAAATTTTAATATTTGACGATTGTGCATTGGCATTTGTATCGCAAGAGGGAGCAGTGTATCAGTGTGACCCCAAATCATTGGATCACAGCTATCAGATTCCCAGTTTAAACTCAGACCGGTTTCCTGGAAAATAATCAGAAAATAACCACTAATCCTTGAGTAGAACTGTTAAATAGAATATCAAATAGAGCCTAAATAACCAGGTTTTTGAGGAGAATATCGGGTTACAGAGCCAGGACCTTCGCTTTTCTAACGTCTTTGTTGAAATTATTTAGCGGCTCACAAATGAACAGGACTCAGCTTTTCTTTTTTCTACTTCTTCTTTCAGGCGGCCGTATCTATCCCGTGTCTGTGCCCTACTCAAACAGCCAGAGCACCAGTAAAACCAGTGTCACCCTCTCGCTGGTCATGCCCTCACAAAGCACCCTGACCAATGGAACCAACACGGCCTCCACCCTGGAGGAAGGCACCCCGACACCTGGGTAAGCCTGCATCGTCTTGAGTCCTTGCCTGCTCTTGGTCCTCACTCCTTTTCCCCTGCTGGGCATACTTTGAATTTGCTCTTGACTCTTTTTCATTTCGATGCACCTCTGTCCTGTTTTTGCTTCATAAACTCAATTTTAACTCCCTTGTTTGCACTGCTGTGGGGCGGAGCTTTGTTCTGCCTTCACCCTTCCCTCCCTACTGTTCATTTTTTGCTGTCTTTTAAATAAGCAGAAAGTCCTCCCTCACATGCTAAACTTATTTTGAGTCTTTAGGTGTTATTTTCACACACCCTTGTGTTTCTGCACTGCTATGCTTATTTATGTGTTAGCATGGCTTTCACTTGGCTCTGCTGCTCCGTGTTGGGATGGCAAGCCACGGTTAATTTCACTGGCTTGAAATTCAGAAGATAACAAGTGCAGATAGAAAAGTATTTTAAAACTCCACTTCCTCATTCCACAGCTTGTTTGTTTTGTTTTGCTTTTCTTTCTTTTTAGATGTCAGTGTAGAGATAGAGATAATGCGGGAGCATGTTAATACTTTTCCAAGAAATTGAGAGTTTCAGAACAAAAGCTGCTTAAAGGTCCTCAATCCTGCTTCCACTGCTGGCTGACGGGGGCAAGCAGTCCCGCACAAGCTGTGCAGCAGAGACGAATGAGATGGAAAAGAGTTCTGTTGAACCAGCGCAGAGGGGTTGCACTGGTGAGAGACTGAATACGGGTACAGACTATAGGAATATGGATCTGGATCATGTCAGGTGGAAGAGCTGGAACTGCAAACCAATTTGAGAATACTGACAGACAGAATTTATAATAATGCTTATGTTTATGTACCAGAGCAATCTCTGTGGAACTTGATCAGCCAGCAAAATGCCTGTAACCTGTACCTGCACCTCACTGCATGATGAAGCAGTTTTCTTCTTCTTCTCCTTGGGCCTCATGCGTTGGTACCTGTGCTGCACATGAATCAGAGTGCTGAACAGTCTGAATAAGAGTTATTATAGTTTTGTCATTTCGAATTAGGTTTATTTTGTTTGGACTTTTTGCTGTTTTTGGTTTTATTTCAGTTTCAGTTGTTTTCCTGAGTGAGTTTGATCATTTAGTTTAGTCTTTATAACTTTTATTAACCCTTTTCTATTCTAATTAAGCACTCAAAGTGCTTAAATATACATAGACACCTTGGGGGGGGGGGTGATGCCCACCGCTGTATTGAACGTGCAACTTCAACAAAAAAATCAGAAGAAAGCAAGCAGCTCTCCTACAGTGTGCGCTGTTAGCACAGGCAGAGACTGCTCCTCCTTTTGTGGTACAACTTAAAAATCTTGGTTTCAGTTGTATTTAACTTTCATTTTAACTGCAATTATTTCCCAATTTGTGTCCAAATCTTTTTCAAAGTTGCATATTTAGATGTACTTGCACATATTTACTTGTATCAGGATGTCATTATACAAGATCTTGTTTCCTCTACCAAACTTAATGGTTCAGTTCCATCGTTTCTTAGCACCTTCTCAGAGCCCGTCATCCATCATCAGCGCAGTCATTTTGACAAATTTATAGTCAAGGTCAACATATAGTGTCAGAAACAACAGCCGTTTATACCAGTCAGTGGTAATTAATATTGTTGACATTTATGACTTAGATCTGCACTCTGCCCAAAAACGTTCTTATCAAACCACAGAGGCCGCTGCATAGAGTATTTTTTTCCTCATGTAAAGTTCTTTTGCTGTGTGCATAGGTGGTAATTGTGGTTTGTTAATTATATATGTACTTAGTGGAAAGCACGGATTGACAGCCTCTCCTAGCATACCTGAAGTGTGCACTTGCTTTGTCAGACTACTTGCTCGAAACCTCCTGCTTTATAAAGTGAGCGAGCATGAAGAGCTCTCTATGTGCAAGTGCATTTCCTAAACGTTCCCGCTGCTTTGGGATTGCTGCAAGTGCACGTTTTGATTCTTCCCTTTGCACCGTCATCCTCCAAGATTGTGTCTTCAGCCCTTCTTCCTCTATGAATTCCTTCTGCTCCCGTCTGTCACTCGCCGTCTGACTCACAGCCATATTTCTCTTCCTCTTGGTTCCCGACTTGCCAATATCCATCCTGCGCCCTTCACTCTGTCCTTGCCTCTCCCTTTTCCGCTCCTGTAGCACGTTTCACCCCACTACCTGCCAAGCTTCCGTCAACATCCTACAGCCCATAATTGAACTCCCTCTTTCCCCTCTTTTTCCCCTCTCGCCTCTCCCCCCCCTTCCCTCCTCCACCTCCCTCTTTTCTCTTCCCACCATGCCTCGTCCTCCACGTCCTCTCCCTTTGTCCACCTCTCTCCTTTGTCTCTCCACCCGTGACATGGACCTCTTCCCCTCCTCTTGGTGCTTCACATCCTCCTCCTCCTCTATTCCAACCCTTATACCTGTCTCTTCCTCTTCCCTCATCCTCTCCAACCACCCACCTTTCTCCTCCTCCTTCTGCTCCTCCACTCTGCCCAGCAGTCAGAGCCCCACAGCCACTCTGCAGTCCACCAACACCCAGACGCAGAGCTCCAGCTCCAGCTCAGGAGATGGAAGCCTGTTCCGCCAGAGAGGAAGTCAAGCGGCGCAGCCTGACGAGACGGGCAGGGTGCCGCCCTACGTGGACTTCAGTCAGTTTTACCGACTGTGGGGGAGCGACCATGGCGATGGCCAGAGCATGCAGGGAGGCCTGGGACCGCAGTGAGACCGACTGGAGTTTTCAGCAAAGCTGGCACATGGATTTTTAAAGGGACAAAGATTTAGGGACATCATGGGATGACTTATAATATGCTGTTAATGTATTGTTACTACATATAAGTGACCTAAGGTGCATGGGGATGAACTTCTCAACAGAAGTTGAAGACAATGAAATGCTCGGAAAACATTGTCACTTCACTCCAAATGTTTGGTCATTTGTAAAAGTCAAAGGTGAGTGAGTGAATCCATGTAATCCAGATTGACAAAATTATTGTCAGATGTAAAGACACCGAAAGAGGAATCTCATGGACTGGGGAGCTTGTGGAGCTGTGAGTTATTACATTACATACTGTAAGGCCTTAAAATTGAATAAATGAATGCTTTATAAAGTACCTTTTAAGTTGTAATGACAGTATATCTCCAGATTAATTCCCATCAGCTTTAATTTTCCCAAATAGTTCTTCAATAATTCATTTCTTTGACGTCCTGACCTTCGTTAAAGACCTCAAAGGTCTGCTTATGTGGTAGTTATGACAGCAACTAATGTAACCTGGGTCACACTGCATGGTTGTGTTGTCATTTCCACACAGCCCAGAGGTTTATTCAGGGATTGATAGTTTAGAATATAAACATAACATGTACAGGAGGGCTTACTAGGGATTTCATTATGATATTAGTTTTAACCAGCTACCAGGTGGGACTGAAGCTGGTAATAAATATGTTGCTTTAAAGCTGATCTATTATGCTTTTTATCCACCACCAACACTTGAAGTTGTGACGCTGTGTAAAATGTAAATAAAAATGAATGAATTTGTAAATATCATAAACCCATATTTTATCACAATAGACCATAACAAAAAATATCAACTGTTTCAACTGAAAAGAAAAAAAAAACATTTTAGGAAAAATCTTAGCTCATATTGGATTTGATGGCAGCGCCGTGTTCACCACTATGTAGCACCTCTTCTTTTGACAGCAGACCCTAAATGTTGGTAAACTGAGGAAAGCAGCTGGACTTTTGGCAAAGGAATATTGTCCCATTCTTGTCTGATGGAGGATTCCAGCTGCTTGACATTCCCGGGTCTGCTTTGTTCTGTTTTTGTTTGATCATGTGCCACTTGATTGTTGATGAAAGGTCAGCACCCAAACTCTTCTGCTACAAAGCCATACCGTTGTAATGGCTGCAGTTTTGCATTGTCTTTCTGAACTATGTAAAAGGTGGTTTGGATGGGACCATATGTTGCTCTAGAACTGAGCACTGATAACAAACTAGATATTTTGTCTGACCTCAGAACAGTTTTCTGCTTGGCCCATTTTAAATGAGCTTTAGCCCAGAGAAGACAGCAGTGTTTCTGGATCACGTTCACATATGGCTTCTCTGCATGACAGAGCGTTAACCTGCATTTGTGGATGGCACAGTGAACTGTGTCCACAGGCAGTGACTTCTGGAAGTGTTCCTGAGCTCGTGCAGTGATTTCCCGCGTAGACTCCGTCTGATGGCCCAAAGATCACAGACATTTGGTAACGTTTTTGGAGATTTCTCCAGGTGTTCTGATTCTTTTGATGATATTATGCACTGTAAATAGTGAGATATTAAAAATCCTCACAGGTTGAGGATCATTAATCTGAAATTATTTAACAATTTAATTTTTTTTCAAGATGATGCAAATGCAGGTGAACCTCTGCCTCTCTAAGACGCTCTTTTTATACCAAATCATGTTTCTGACCTGTTGGCAAATAACCAAATTAGCTGCAAAATATTCCTCCAAGCTTTTTACTACCACTTTTCCAACTTTTTGTTGCCCAACCTTTTTAAGACGTCTTGCTGCAATCAAATTTAAACTAAGTTAATAGAGTTTAATTTAA
>VUQG01005028.1:22797-43761 GCA_015106755.1 Etia nguti | reverse complement strand
AGGAGAAAAAAAATTTTTTTTTTTAATTTTTTTTTTTTTTTTTTAGCTTTAATGGTTTGGAAATATGGATATGCTTTCTTTTGATCTTGAATGAGCAGCACCAGCTATGGAACAATGCAGATCTGGTATCTCTATGCATCGTAACCCTTCCAAATAGTTTGCACAGTTTTCATGCTTAAAAGCTGGCATGCTTAAAAGCTCAGAAACAAAAGATTAACACAAGACTGGGACTATTAGAATAGAAGTGGTTAATGAGAACTTGTATTAGACCTCGAAAAAAACCCACTGAATCAGTGGTTCCCTGACATTCAAGATGTGTGTTTTAATTGTCTATTTCGTCTGAATGTGTTTGCTCACTCAGGGTGCGCGTTTAAAATGTCGGAAACGTCAATAAGAATGTAGTATCTACAGTACATCCGTGGTGTTTACATTCAAAACTACACACATAAACCAGGCTAGTGGACGTGATTTGTGTTTCCAGATTTGTCCTGTGCACACATGTCACAGCTGTTGGCCTGTTTAATATGTGTGCGTGTTTTGAGATTAATTAAAAGCCATATGCATTATCTGAGTTATCTCTTGATCACAAAGTCTGTGTGATGCACCATGTTTGCTTATTTATTACATAATAAAGTGTTGCGATGAGTGCTGTGAATAAACATAAGATATGTTATTATTATGTAATATTATTATTATTTTGTAATTGGGGGCAGGGATAGCTCAGTAGGTAGAGTGGTGGCCCCATGACTGGAAGGTCGGGGGTTGGAATCCACTGAACAGCTACCCTGAGGTACCCCTGAGCAAGGTACCGTCCCTACACGCTGCTCCTCGGGCGCCCAATGGCTGCCCACTGCTTCACTGAGTGAATGGGTTAAATGCAGAGAGGAATTTCCCCACGGGGATCAATAAAGTATACATTATTATTATTATTATTATTATTATTTATTATCCCTGTAGTTGTTTGATGTACGATGATTTAAATCTCTTTCTTGGATAGTCTTTTACACCCAAAAGTCAGCTGCTTAAAACCCAGGTCGTTATATTTGTGCAGTGTCTTCTGTATCAGAATACCAGGAAAAATAAATACAAACATTTAAACAACTTGTATATACTTCCTACTTGCCATGTTTTCATACTTGTGAAAGACAGTGTAAGATTTTTGTTTTCTGTTTTACTTTTTTAAAAATTTCCTTATCATGCAAGTGCTGAAGCAAGAATGTCAGTGTGTAACCTGCTCAGATGCTAATTTAACAGTTTTAAATCAACAATCAGGATAAAATGTGGATAGAAAGGCAGCCTAAAATGCATGAAACCAAACTGCATAGACATGGTCTCAAGTAACAAAGCATTTTACCAAAAACAAAATGTTTTAGGACAATACGTAAGAGAGAAACAAGTCAATATAGAAATAAGAAAAATGACAGATAAAAGTAAGCTATATAGATATCTTAACTTAGTCTGATCACATAGATCAGATTAAACAGAATAATAGAATCCAGTGTAGTTCACTTTGTGCATACGTGGCATTTCTCATGCCTGTCATATCTACTTGCTCTATGTACAGTTAATCCTGAGTGAAGGCCATACACTGCCACCTTTAGTTTATCAGATTTCAGGTGATTCATATGACAGCATATACCATGTATATATAATATATGTATATATATTGTTTTTAAGAAAAAGAAGAAAACAACTATATACAAAGCACATTTCAAATGGATTTCTTTCTCCTGAAAATGTATTGAGACTCCCCTGCAACCCTTATACTTTCAGTCTCATTTGCTAGAACCAGCTGTTCAGCTTGGCTCACTCCAGGAGTGGAAAGAGAGTTGTCAGCAGTCAGTATATCCAAACCAGCTGAAACGGCTGCCTTTCATGTTACTGCTTTTCATCTTCTGCTGTTTCAGTTCATTAGTATTTCCCTTTTCAATATTTCTTGGTTTAAAGGCTGGTTCTGAATTTTACTTGATTTTTCAATATTTCTCTTGTTGATTTAACTTGTTTGATAAGCACATCATGTTGTTGAGCCAGCTAACCTCTCCTCAGCTTCGGGTCATGAACTTCTGTCCTGACTTTCACCTGCAAACATTTATTTGATACACTTTAAAACCAGTTTGTTCTCTAAGTGATTTCAAAGTAGCCCCAAACCATGATGATCCCACCACTGTGCTTCATAATTGGGATGATGTTTTGTTTTTGTTGTTGGCCTTTTTTTCCCCAGATGGACTTTTTTGACATTTTTTTTTCCTGTTTCCTGCTGATTTATGATGTAAAGCAGAGTGAAATTTGACTTTCATACCACTCATTAGAATTCATGAAACTAACCTGGTGACAACTCTATTGAAAGGAGTCTTATGATGCTGTGATAAAACCATGGTTCACACTGTCCTGACTTTGTACAGAAAAGAGGGCTTTGTCACTTAGTGGATTTTGTATCGCTTTGTTTATATAGAGGAGCACTTCTACAACCCACACTTACAGTTTGCTCATTAATTGAAATACCTGTGTTCAGGTATCTTTTAGAGAGGTACATAGTTTAGTCCAGTTTTGTTTGTCTATTGTGACGACTTTAGTCTAGTAGGGACCACATTTTATGACTCTTCAGTGTAGATCTTGGTGTTTCCAAAGGTTTGTGGCTCTTCTTTCCTCTGCTTTCTCCTCTTTTGCTCATTATCCAGTTTCAGCCTGGATATGCTCCAAGTTCAGAGCTATGAGGCAATAGCCCAAATTTTCATTTTGCCAAGGCCCCTCCTTTTCTTATCCTCTGTCAGCACTTTTGCAAGTTTAGCTTGCAGGCTCAGCTTTTCAGATTAGAAGGAAATGTTCTTCTTCTTGCGGTTACTTGGAAAGCATGACAGCGACTGACTGACTGACTGAGAATTAAAACAATTGTTACATTTCTAGGTCTGTTCCTGAGAATGTACCTGAGTTTTCCAGTCTTCTTTCATTTCAGTCATGTTTATTATAGCTCATATTTGTGACCTGGATACTAAATGTTGTTGTTTGGCCCTGGGCAGAGAGACCAAGTGACTTTTATCAAGCAAGAACTGGCCTGACAAGATGTTAGATAACACATAATCAGATAACGCTAATTTGATTGACTGCCAAACACAGTCCGTTATTGGGTAATTTTATTGTAATAATTCAATTCACTTTTTTGTAAAGTGTACAACTAAAGCTTTACTTGAACATGTTTTAACTCACCCTTCCTTCCCTCTGTTTTTAGTGTTGGCAGACCAGTGCAAGTGTTTGTACTCCTTACGTTTGTACTAACTACATCACCAAGCAAAAGTCAAGTCCTCCTGAAGTCAGACGCTCGACACAGTCGGCAGAGCAGTAGTGATTCTGTGTGAATCACTGGAGAAATTTACTTTGCCCGTGGCAGCGGGGAAAGGCAAACGGGGCTTGTAGCATGTTCTTTTGACCAGGGTTAATATCTGTGTGAGAGAGGCACAGTCATCTATTGCCTTTGACCCTGTTTCTGCCCTCTTGGACTACTTAAGACCTCAGTTCACCGGCTTTACTTGTACGGCTATTTAAGACTCATAAAAAGGAGCACTTTGCTGTCCTCAAGTCAAAAGCCTTCCTCTTATACTTATTAGGAAGCACAGAAGATAAAAAAAAGATCTATTCAGTAAATGTAATTTTAGGTTAGCATGTATTAATCAAAGTACATGAGATTACTTGCGCAATAAAGTACATGTTGCAAAGCAAAGGACTTCTCTATGTGGTAGGTTCTTCAAGCATTTAGCTGAATAAGGCATATGTCAATTTCTGAAAGCTCAGCAGTTTGATTTTGGCATTCCCACAGTTGAACTTACTGAGTGATGCATTTGCTGTTCATACATGATATTCTGATTAGCCTTACCACCAGGTTTATCCTATGCTCCTTGTAGCATAGCCAGCAACTCAAGCTAATTCTAGTTTATATTTTTAATGATTATGACGGTTGCACATATGCATCCTGCATTAAAAAACAA
This sequence comes from Etia nguti, assembly GCA_015106755.1. Lineage (NCBI taxonomy): Eukaryota > Metazoa > Chordata > Actinopteri > Cichliformes > Cichlidae > Etia > Etia nguti. The sequence goes on along the minus strand of VUQG01005028.1, from coordinate 39,781 downwards.
CAACAAAAAAAAATCCCTTTCACATACAGGAGAAAGACTGGGACAATAAAATTAAGTCGTACAGGTGCACCCTACAGTATCTGCAGTTCAGTATGTGCATGCATCCAAGCCTCTCTTGTTGAAGGATCCCTGGCACTGACCAGATGTCCACGACTTAGTTTGATGCCATATGGGAGAACAAACAGCTACAGGGGGTTCGGAGAAAGCTGTCTGCTGCTACTGCAGGGTGACATTCTTAATCCCTCTGCTTTACACTGACACATGGCACTCACGCACTGCCCTGCATGATGTTGGACACATTTTTCCTTCAGTAGAATAATTTGTATTTGAAATGTAAAACTGTTGTTCTTATCTTTAGTGAGTTTATGCTAAGGGCGATTGGCTGATAGGCCTGAAATCGAGAGAATCGCCGAGATAAGAAACAGATACCTTTTTATTAGTAGATGTAAACAATTTTAATGCTGCTATTGTCTTAAGAATAAACTTATCTCAGTGTTGATTACTGCTGCTAAATGGTTATAAATGTGAAGCACGCATTATCCAAAGGTCACATCTGAGCTGGACTGCATAACTAATGATACATAACTTAACAGCAGGGTATTCATTAAGTTTTCATAATGTGCCATCACTAGTATCATCATTTAATAGCTTTTCTCCTGTTTTAAATGTGCTTTCCTAGGATATGTGGGCTTATATCATTGCAGTGTCCAGTGCCCACTCCTTAAAAGTGTGTTTAACGCTAAAGGCGCTGTTGTGGTGATTGTATTTTTTAAATGCACCGTAGTAAAAGACCTTGTTGCCTTTCTGCAGATACATCTGTGTCTAATATAGCTATAAATCCACATATCATTATTAAGTATTGGCCTTTGTACTGCTTATTATTTCTTTACTCCAGATTAAGCATAAATAAATGCAGTTTTAGAAAAAATACTCAACCACTTTATCTATCCTGCATTAAAAAAGCCTTAGTAATGCGTTAATTAACATCAAGGGGAGATGAATCCACAGATCCTGTGCTGGGATGACGTATTTGATATTCTTCTCCCTCTGTTGTGGTATCCTGAAGCTCGTAGGCTGTCGATCTTGTGGAGAGCCGAGCTGTGTCTCTGTCACATTTTAGAGGGCAGGACGCCAGACCTGATTTCAGGCCTGCGGCATGACCCAAAATGGCAGCTCTCAGTTTGTCTGCTTCTAGACGTCTGTCTGTGTGTCTGCGCGTGTGCGTGCATCTGCACGTGCTTGTCAGTGCTCTAACGGGAGGATATTGTCATTTACTACAGTTGTAGTTTTCAGAAACTATAATTGCGGAATACGGGAATGTTGGGGGAACCGAACTGCTATAATTAAATTAAGTTCTTCTTCTGTGTCTGAAAATGATCAAGATGTTGAAATAACCCAGTTTCAGTAGCATACGTGACAAAGATGAAGCTGTGTGGCTGTTAGTTGTGTTGCTTATATTGGCATGTAATATATTGCTTCCTTTTTACTTATGATCAACATAAGTGCCATAATGCGGAACAGAGATTAACCTAACTGCTCTGTATATAGTAGACACAGGAGGGTTATAAGGAGAACTGTGATAATGGGATGAAGATGAAGTGTGTACATACTTTTCAGCAGGATGCCTCTGAGTACACCTTCTTTCTCTGTTTCACAGTTCATGCATCAGAATGTCAATGAAGTACTGAGTCATGGTTGTGCTCCACTTCAAACCTTTGCATTTTCTGTCCTCACAGAGCCACCATAGAGGAAGTGGAGGGGGATGTGTGCGAGTTGGAATCCAAGCTTGACAAAGTGAGTACCGCCCATGAAAAACATTTGTTTAATTGTTCGTTTTCTCCACCGTGCGAGCCAGCAGCAACATAAGCCATCCTGTAACAGGTCAGGTTTGTCCTCGGACTTGTCCTCGCTGTATTCCTTGGCATTTTGAGCAAGACTGAACGAAAGCAGACGAGCAAACACACTCGTTACCCTTCCAGCAATGTGATGATTTACTTGGACCAGATTAAATATCTATCTATATGCCAAGTCTTTTATTGTAACTGTGACATTTTGTTGATCAAAATCATACATTTGTAAAATCGCGAAGAGGGATGTGTGCCTATTATTAGTGATTTGAAAAATGTATTTCCTGGAGGGGCCAAATGAATTCATGATGAAAGACGAGGTCAATGTTTTAAGTAGAGTTTCCAGTTTTTGTACTAGGTCTGGATGAAGTAATGTAAAGTAGTATAAAAACAAAATCAGGGTTATTCACACACTCACACTGATGCATGCATCGGGGCGACTCGGTTCAGTATAGAATAGAATAGAATAGAATAATCCTTTAATTGTCCCACAAGGGTAAATGTGGGTGTAACAGCAGCAAGAAAGACACATATACAAACAAACAGGACACAGAACAGAAACATACACAATTTTTACATATTTACATCAAGGACAATGGTTACCTGAGGTATCTTGCCTGAGGATACTTCCAACAGAATTCTGAAGAAGCCAGCAATCAGTCCACCAGACTATTGATTGGTAGACGACCCGCTCTACCACCTGGCTCAGCATTTACTCACCATATTTATTCTTTTATCAAAGCTTTTTATTGTTTTGCTTACTTTTAATATGAAATACTCACGTGCAGGATGGTATTTACAGTCGTATTTAGTGGTACAGGCTATTAAGCGCTTGCTGAAATCCATATTAAAGCTACAGAATTGTTTCACACTTGATTACTTATTAAAATTAAAAAATAATTGGCTTAATAACTTTCTGTGTGCAGAGACATTTTGGGAGTGTTATTTATAGTCCTGAGTCCTGAAGAGTGCCTTTGGTACTTTTCCCAGCTTTCATGCAGATTTTTTTTCCCCTAACAATCAATTTGTGCCTTCTGGGTTTTTTCCTGTGTTACGGACATCAAACCCGAGTCATAAACCAACCAAACACGGTCATGTTTATCAACTGTTGTACCTTGTCTTGATGCCACAGAGCCCCACAGAATTGTTCACTTGCTGAGAGTGAGACCTTGAGATTAGAAGAATCCAGTTCTTTATTCCTCGACTTAGTCTTACAGAGTTACTCTTACACCCTCCTCCTCACTCCACCTCCGTGACTCAGCCCCAGCCTCACTTCCCCTCTTGCTGTGGAGAGGAAGGATCTGCCAGAGAGTGGGTGTGTTTGCGTGAGTATGGCTGTGATAGTGTGTGTGTGTGTGTGTGTGTCTGAGTGTGTATGTGCTGACTTGGGTGGAGTGAAGTTGTCTTCAGCTTTTCCTTCAAGCTTGCTTACCTGTGTGACCATAACGTGCACAGCCATGTTGAATCAGAAGTAAATCAACAGTGACAGTGTCCACATTAAATCTGCTCTCATACATCCTGTTTCCAAACAACGAGTAGAAACCTTTCACGTACTGGTGTCTTGTGAATGGTGTCACTGTGGTTCTGTTCCTTTGAAACTATTGCTTCCCTCATCAGTGTTCAGTCTCTTTTTATGTTTTGGAAATGAACCAAGAGAACAATGAAAAAGCATGTCTACCTGAAGCATTCTTAAAGTACTACAAGAAATTATTTACAGATCACACAAACAACAACAGAAAGCCTAATACATCTCTAGATCTAAGGGTGTTTTTTACATCTATAGTTTGTTTTCTCTAGCCCAATCAGTTGGTGACTTTAAAAACTTGGATTATTGGAGAAGATGGAGCATCCCAAAATGCAAACCTTGAATCACTGAACTGCTTCGGAGTTTGTTTAAAACCAGAGCGAGACCACCTCCTCCAAAGGGTCTCAGTTGTTTACATCTGCACAAATGAACTGCAGCAAGGGAGAAAACGAACCAGCGCTCGATTTAAACAGACTAAACACCACAAGTGTGAAAACACCCTAAGAGAACATACAGCAGGGCTGAGGCAGCTGTAGTGTAATCATATTTAAAGATAAAGTGTTTTGTTCTAATGCAAAGGAAATGACACGTATGCATGTTGGAAATGGGTGTAAATGTGTGTGAGAGTAAGGTGTTGACCGACTTGTCTTGTGCTAGGTGCTCCTTTGCTATTGTTTTGGAGCGCTATCACTTTTTTTTTTTCACTTTCAGCCTGTCTTCTTCTTTTGCATCCTCACTGCTGAGACGGTTATATGATTGGGATTGGGGGAAAAAAAGCATTTTCAAAGTATTAAGCGAAATGCTTCATTTTGAGTGACAGGATTGCTTATTCTCTTTCTGACTCAAATTTCACTCATAATTAGTCGTGAAGCAGGGTCAGTCTGTGTTTGATCAGCTTTTAGGTGTTCATTAACATTTAGTAATTGTTGAAGGAAGCTGCTTAAAATCGGCATTTTCTTAGCATGTCATTTAGCTGCTTTGGCTGGAGATGCACATTCAGGCTCTGTGTCATCAGCTGTGTGGGAGTGAATGGAGAGCAGCCAGAATTTGTTGGGAGTTTACATAACCTGGAATTATCTTTGCCCTCAATGAGTCAGAAGGGAAAGAAGTTGCTGTTGTTAATTACCAATAAACTGAGTAAGCACTGAGTATCTTATATTTTAGTTTTGGTCCTTTTCTCTGCGTTTCCAGGTTCCACAAAAAATCCCAAATCTATTTTCAGCAGCAGAGCTCCACTGTTATTAATAAGAGACAATGCGCTGAAGAAATCTCTAGCACTGTTTCTAGTTTGTGTTCACTGAAGTGTTTCTACTGTTAATGCATTTCTTCATTTCTCCGTTACCCCCTCGAACACTGACGTCTGCCGCTTGCGCTTTCCTTTCTAGTTGGTGAAATTGTGTATTGGGATGATTGATGCTGGAAAAGCCTACAACGCAGCTAACAAGCAGTTTGTTAATGGGATCCGGGAGCTTGCACAGCAGTCCGCCAAAGATGAGGTCATTGAGGTAAACAAAAATATCATTTTGCTCGATATTATCTGCATAAAATGCTTTGAAGTGGTTTTTTTTGTTTCTTCTCTTGCTTATGTTGTGACAGGCCTCCTGTAATATCCAGTAAAACTTTAAAAACTCTACATCTAAGTAAAATAAACCTCACAGATGGTATAAAACCATTACTGACTTCATGAGAGTCCCCAGATGTGAAGAAGCCTTTAGCTCTTCTCTGTTTGCTCCCTCTAAATTGGTTTCACTCTTCATCCATGGTGATATTTATCCGAGTTTGAAAAATGAGGGCTAGCAGAACCTCGCACTGTCTGCTGGGTCTCGCAGAGGTCAGATGTTTTGTTTTGTTATCTCTTATAAATTTTGCATGCCGAGGCAAGCACTTCCTGTCTGCCTTTGTGTATTTTGTTCACCGCCTCTCCCTTTAGGTTTGAAGCGGAGCCACTGCGTGTATCTGAAAAGTGTAACTTAGCCAAAAGAATTCTTTCCCAAAGTGCTATTGTTGCTTCAAAAACACCAGGGTTTCCTTTCTCTCATACCTGAGGAGCTTTTGTCCCTGCAGCTGTGGCTTAGCAGGCATTTCGAACCACTGATTTAATTATACTTGACCTTGTGCTGTTTTGTGTTTTATTGTTTTATTCTTGCTTTGTCTCTTTGCCTGCCTTCATTGCTGTCCTCTTCCTTCTTTTCACAGTCCAGTCTCACAAAGTTTGCAGAGAGTCTGCAAGAGATGATCAACTATCACACGGTACGCTGACTAAAACCGGATGCGTGATTTTTTATTTTTTTTTTCCCCAGAGTGACTTTAAAATCCAGATTGTCTTAAAAAAATCCTGCTGAGACAGAGAAGCAGAAAATGTCCAGTGAACATGTTTTAAAAGCTTAGCCCAGAACTGAACCTTGGTGGCTGAATATGAAGAAAGTGGCTATAATAAGCATCTTTCAGGGGGAAGATTTCATATTGCTGTAAAATATGTGAAGCAGGGTGTTGCTAAAAACACACAGGAAACAATGCCTATTGTAAACAGTGGTTTTAAAAAAAGCTCCTTGGGTCAGCTGCAATAAATTCCTTTTTTATTCATTGTCAGCCATCATTAGTCATAAAAGCTTTGGGATTTCTTGCCTTTTGTTACAAAATAAAAATAATTCCTGGAGTAAAACTGTCCATAAGCAGGTCTGTGTGTGTGTGTGTGTGTGTGTGTGTGTGTGTGTGTGTGTGTGTGTGTTGAAATCCATCTGTTGGAATTAATCATCTATAACTGGAGTAAAGTGTTTGTTTAGTTTTTTTTTAATGAAGTTATCGTCCCGCAGACAGGTGAAGATAGATTGATCTTTTATAATAAACCAACATGATGCATTTTCCCCACTCTTCAAGGAGCCCAGTAGGAGAGATCTGATTATGTGACTATTCCTTTCCTTCTTAAACTCCCTACTTGTCAGTCTCTGGTCGGCATTAAGGTGACGTTTGAAACTTTCCTCTGTTGGGCTTCTCATTAGGACTTGAGCTAGAGCCTCTTTCTCAACAGTGAATGTGGAGATTCCCCTTGTCAAGAATGATCTCCACTACCTCTGCCTAACATGTCCCGATTGAGCCTCCAGGCATTAGTGTTGCACTGTGATTGTTACTGCTAGTTGAAATACAAAATTTACAGTTGAATAGAAGTAACATGGTATTAGTTTCTAAAGGCTTTACATTTTTGGAGATGCAACATGAGGTAGATGTAGTCACCTCAGTGAGATGTTTGTTCCCTTTCAGATTTGGTTAAACTGGCTTCTACACAGTTTTAGTTCTGTGTTTAGGTCAGACTGCAATTCCAGGATGTTTAGTACTAGTTAGTAAAGATATTAACTTAGCTGCCTTGTTCCCTAACAGCATGAGACTGTTGCTCATTGGTGGAGACTGTGGTCACATCAGCTGACTGTCAGATAGGTTTTTGCTGCTCAGCGATCTTTCAGCACGTGATCTCCTCAAACACAGTGCTCAATCTGTTTGTCAGTGAAGGCCTCTCCACGCCACACTGCTCATATTGTCTTCTCTGACTACAAAAATGCACCGAAGCCTTATTTAAAGTGTTCGTCTGGCTTTTTCTTTTTTCTTTTTTGCTTGGTTCAGCTCATTTTTAAGGAAGGATGCAGGTTAATGAGGGTATGACTCATAAGCGAGAATAAGTGAATCACGTCATTTCTTGTGTTTATGTCTTTATGAGGGGAGTTTACAAAGTCAGCGCGTTTGAGTAAATTTAGCTGCTTAATTGCACCCTGTGATGTTAACAAACGTCCTCCTAAGCAGATGCTGAAAACTAACTTGGAAATCACACTGGGGCTTAGAAAGAGAATAAAGTGTTCAGCTTTTTGTTTCTTCCTTAAGTTTCTCAACATGTTTAGAGAGAAACCTTTTCTTCAAATGGGAAGGAGCAGTCACTCAGTCTTTCTTAGTCTTTCTGTCTGTTTTTGTTTCACAGATATTATTCGATCAGGCCCAGAGATCAATCAAGACGCAGCTTCAAACCTTTGTCAAAGAGTGAGTATTAATTAACCAAGGAAGAGTAAAACTGGTTAACTTAACTTTCACAGCTTCAGACACAAAATATTCAGGAGTAAATGCACTACAGGATGATGCGGACAGCATTGTCATTAAATTGCACAGACAATATTTTTATTTCGATGTAGGCTTCATAACTTCCTCCTCAGTTCTCTTAATTTAGCTCAGAAATTCAGGCAGCTTGTATAATTACAGGAAGGAGTTGCTTCTCTGGTTTATTTCATTATAAGGATTAGCAGCTTTCGCCTCTGGCACACCAGGACTAAACACCCACATCAGCAGCACTCATACTTTACTCAGTATGTAGTGGTGCTCAAATGTGCCTTAATCTCACTCAGGAAAATGACTGCAAATGATAAGTGTGGGGCATGTGGTTCAAGGGCTTTAACAAGAAGCAGGTCAAGGAGTTTGCCTTTGTTTGTAACCTTCTTGGATTTCCAGGCAAGCAAGATTGACATGTTCCTGTTGCCTGACCATCCTTGTGCTCATTCATATTCAGAGATTCCCGTAACTATGTACCTTTCCCTTTAAACTTTAACGTCTTAGACGATTGAAGTCCCAGTCTTTGTGAAAACTCATTAAAGTTTGTCCTAAATTAGGGTAAGAATTCAGTCTTTCAGCACGAGCTTTCCTCTTTTACATGTTTATAGTCTAAAATGTGACATTAGCTGTCATGTCTCTTGAGTTCTGACACTAAATGTTGAGCTCCTTTGGCATTATGCTCGTACAGTTCAGCCCTACTCGGCCACTAAGATTTGTGGTAGTTGTAGAACGCGTTACGATTAGTATAAACGATTATATGCGATTACTCAAAACTGCTGCTGAATAAGCTAATGGAAAGTCCTTCATTCCTACATCCTTTTTATAAGATTAATTGGACCCAGTTGAAGGTGGCCTTATCATAAGGATATAAGTTATTGTCCATCCATCCATTTTCTTCTGCTCTTCTTGTCTGTGCTGTGATAGGGCGAGGGGCAGGGTACAACCTCACATTCACATCTATGGTCAGTTTTAGATTCACCAGTTAACCCAAAGCCATGCATCACTTTGGACTGTGGGAGGAAGCCGGAGTACCATGAGAGAACCCTTGCAGACATGGGGAGACGCACAAAAACCCAGGATCTGCTGTCATGTTTATACTAATAAACCTCTCTTCCTTTGAAGTGACCTGCGTAAGTTCAAAGAAGCCAAGAAGCAATTTGACAAAGTGAGCGAGGAAAAGGAGACGGCGCTGATCAAGAATGCCCAAGCTCCCCGTAACAAGCAGCACGAGGTGGAGGAGGCCACCAACATCCTCACTGCCACGCGCAAGTGCTTCCGGCACATTGTCCTTGACTACGTCTTGCAGGTACAGCCCGCTGGATGTTAAATGACAGCATCACAAGGGATACAAGTTTGTCTTGCTGCACTGACAGGTGGCCTACTGCGCATTTTAAATAGCAGTAACAGGGTTTTATGCTTACACTTAGGATGATCTAAAAAAAGAAATGCGGTGCTATTTCAGAGAGATTGCTGTTACAGTAGAGTTTGGACTTGAAACTGAGGCAGTTTTCAGTCAGACTATATTTATATATAGCAACAGATTGCTGACATTCAGCTTTTAAGTATGGATCTCAAAATAGCTGAGGTGCAAGCTGTCACGTTCAGAATTTGGATGAGAACTTATTACTCTGCATTCAATTTAAAAATGCTATTTTTGCACAGGAATGCTATGTTTGATTCTGTTTTATCCAAAGTGAACAAAAAAAGTACTCAGAGGTTTAATAACCTGGTTAGTCGGAAAAGTTTCTTCAGGTTTCAAAATCAGTTTTTAAATTAATATTGCTCGTCTCCTTTTGTTCATTTTCTTTCTCATTTTCTCTGTCAAAGCCACTTAGATATTTTCTGCTGTGACCTCACTCAGTGCTCTTGTGCTGTTGAATACATCAGCTGTGCTCTCAGCCACGGCAGTGCTGATGAATGCTTTGTGGTTTCTGATAAGGCAGCTGGCGGCCCTGTTATTGAATCTCCCTCCCAAAAGAACAGACAATGCTGTATGGGCAGCATTCACTCCTTGAGCAAATGAGATGGTGAATTGAAACCAAACTGGAGGTTTTAATATAGGTTTGGCAGTCTGCTCCAGTGGCCCACTCTATAATCACCCTCTCATAAAAAAAAAAAAGAGTCCTGGCTGTGAGAAATGAGTCTGGTTTTTATCTCGCTTTTTAGTGTGCTTATAGGAAATCTATAAGCTAGCAGCTAGCTCAGCTGATTTTTAAATGGGTCTCCTTTAAAGTTTCACGTTTGGGCAGTGCTGTCAGCACTTTAAAAACTAACTTCTGCAGCGGTGCTTGCAGGAAACATTTGAGACAGATTTTAACTGTATTTTATTTTATTTTTTGTGCTTTTTAGTTCATTTTTTTCGTCTTTGTGGCATTTGTCCTTGATTATACAGTACGCAGTTTATAGTGACATGCAAGATGGTAGAGGGAGAGGAAAATATATGAGTGAGGTTGTAAGCCAGACTCGCATTCACGACGTTTTAAGAATGAAGCATGTCTCTTTTACTATGTTGTGCCACGTAGAGCTGGAGCATAAAATATTAAACTTCAGGGATTTCCTGGCTCACTGATGGTGAAGTGTGCTGCTACTCTGGCAAAATGGAAAAGCTTCTCGCTCAGTAACCCACCCCCCACCCCCATATGTTACCTCTTCTGTTGTTTTCACCACTATTAGAGATAAGTGAAAGTTGTTTGTCTGTAAAAACTTGACAAACCAAACGTGACAAATTGAAATGTTACATTCCCACAAGTTTGCAATTGCCACAGCTTTACCAACCAATTTCCAAATAACTGCTCTAATAGTTTGCTTGTGGCTGTAGTGCTGACACTATATTGCACACACTGAGAGTTAAATAACCATCGTTTACAGGTGCTGCTCTGGTCAAAGCTACTAATTGACTGTAATCGAGAAGGAGGGGGGCTTGTAAAAGTCGCGATGCGTCAACTGTTGTGGTTTGGAGATGGAAAAAAAAAAAAGCTTCCTCCCCAGGATGGGAGTTAACATCTGTGTATAAACACAAGTGTGGTTAGAGTTGCTTGAGAAAATTGCCTTAAAACCTGCAGCCATGAAATTACTCCTGACCATAAAAGACATTTCCTTTACTTTTATTCTCCGGGGTATTGAAGCATGGTGACACTGCTTTCACTACACAAACAAAAAGGAACCACTGGACTTAGGTTAATTCAGAAGTATGAAGCGAAGTGCGGGATTACTTCTGAAGCTGCCCTTTCTTCCCCACTAGCTAAATGTGTTACCACACCCAGGCAGTGACTCTGCTGTCACACAGCAGAGTCACTGACAGTAACATGAAACAGCCAAGTATCAGCGTCTGTTTTTACAATCCACCACAACACATCCCTGCTCTGCAGCGTTAAGCTATGAGAAAATCCAAGGCCAGATGAGGACGGCAGTAATTAGTCTGGACAAATGGCAGAGCCTTCTTCACAAACATTCACTCTCAGAAGGAGACGGAGAGACAGGAGGCGATGAGGCAAAGATGAAAAGTGAGACAGGCTTCAACCCAAATCCCTAAACATGAGGTAGAGGGCTCCCCCTGGTGCTGGTATAATGAAACGCTGCCTATTAATGCTTAGGGAGATGGTGCGATTTTATCCAGCCTCAGTACTAGTCATTTCACGCCTGTCAGCTTTCTTTGATTTTTCTCAGGCACTTCTTTTTGTTTTATCTCCACCAGCTCGTCTCATTTTCCGTCCTATCTCATGCTCTTTAAGTCCCCTCCCCATCTCCACTCCACTTTTTACTCTCTCTCTGCATTTTTCTGTCAGATACCACTTTGTCCCAGATATTTTCTCATAATAATCCCTACTTCTCACTGTTTTGGTTGTTATGAACTTTCAGATAAACGTGCTACAGTCCAAGAGAAGGTCGGAGATCCTAAAATCAGTAAGTTTACTCATTCTCACAAATGAAATTAACTTTCTATTCTGGGTCGTTCACTCTCAGTTCATCAACTGCCTCCCACATGACCGGATTTGCCTGAAAAAATTCAAATAGGCGTGTTTTAAAGGTTCTTGTTGGGAAAATGACTCATCAAAATCACAAATGTTACATGAAACCTGCTCTGACTTAAAAAAAAAAAAAGGTTGACTTAGATTTGGTACATGTGTGGGCAAGATAGATGAAAATGTGTTTTCATGTGTTAGCTTCAGTATCTGTAAAACTATTCTGCTGTACAGAATATTATGTTCTTTTTATATATGAGAAGTATTAAATAAACTATCTGTCCCCTGACTGTAAACTTTTGGTTTCTTCAAGCCTCCTAATCTGCTGTCAGAGATCAGACTAATACATCCAAATATTCCTGTGTTAACTTATTATAGTCCATAGTTCATAGAGCCATAAGATGAGATATTCGGCCTAAATGATTTTGAAGGACTGAGCTCAAGTAGTTTTCTAGATAATGAAAATTTAACATGCCCCTTTTAGCTCTTCCCTCCATATTTGAGGACCTCCTCTGCACTCTTAACAATGAGATGAGATTTAATGCCTCGAGATATATCAATAAAGCTGGTGTTTGATGACCATTAGTATAGAGTCTGGGTTTTTCCAAGGGTAGCCCCAGTAAGCTGTGGAGAGAAATCACAGCCAGTCATTCTGTTTTGAAGCAGGCCTAAAACTGAAACTGCTCAGGTCAGAAAACAGAAACCATGATTACTCCTACTAGGTGTCCAAGGGAGGGTTAAAAAATGATGCTTGAAAACTGTGGGATGTGACAGGGGTGTTTTTAGACAAAGGATTTTAAGGGACCTTTTGCAGTAGGGACATTTTGCATGCTTCCTATTAAGAATGAGCTTTTTCCAGTACAAAGACAAATCTATGATGGTCACTTGGGGGTTTTTTTTCTGTTTGAATTTGATGAATGGAGATGGAAAGACCCTTTTTCCTCTTAGCTGTTTTAATAAACACATTGGATTTTTTTATTTATTTATAGATGCTGTCCTTCATGTATGCCCATCTGACGTTTTTCCACCAAGGTTATGACCTCTTCAGTGAACTGCAGCCTCTTATGAAACAGCTGGGAGGGCAGGTACACGCTATATACTCTTCACACACACACACCCATAATTAGGGTTAGTGTGTTCCTACATTTTACTTGGTGTTAGATTGTTGTGCCTGTATCCAAATCTAAAAATCTTCCAGGACTTTCAGATACTGATGGATCCAAACATACAGCCACAGTTAAAAAGGCGCTCATATTTTTACATAAATATATCTAACTAGTATCTGCTGTTGTTCCCTTTTGTTCCTTCGGCTTGCGTAGCGTACGTACAGCTCGCTGCTATTTTGTTCCATACTTAGTTTTATTCTTTCTAGTTTGGTGCTCTGCATAAAACGAATACACTGCGGTGTTCATCGCTCAGCCACACCTATTTATTTGTTGGAAGATATCGTAAACTCACGATGTTATTTTTAGAGGAGCAGCAGAATAATTGCTTTCCAAGTTTACATAACAGGGCACTGTAAAGAGTAAACACTTTATATTATGAAGGAAAGACTAATATTTGTATTATTTTTTTCTGGTCAGTTTTTCTGTATGCGGTCCTGCATTTATAGACATTTTTATGATTGGTGTTAATTGGCTAAAGTGAAACTAGTGCATAAAGAAACCGGTTCGCTTGTCTTTCTTTTTCCATTAGACCAGGAGTGGGGAACTCCAGGCCTCGAGGGCCGGTGTCTTGCAGGTTTTAGATCTCACCCTGGGTCAACACACCTGAATCAAATGATTAGTTCATTACCAGGCCTCTGGAGAACTTCAAGACATGTTGAGGAGGCAGTTTAACCATTTAAATCAGCTGTGTTGGATCAAGGACACATCTAAAGCCTGCAGGACACCGGCCCTCGAGGCCTGGAGTTTCCCATCCCTGCATTAGACAGTCTGTGCAGTGTTGCAACACTTTACTCTGAAACTCATCTCTTCACATTGTTATCATGCTCATCTGCTTTGTTGTCGCCTTTCATTTTAACTTGTGTGTGTGTATTTCTAAACTAGTATTTCTGGTAATGACAGTGTGAAAATACAGGCATCTGCCCAACCATAAGTTCAGCTCCAAATTGAGGTCGCCACTCTTCTCTCTCTGTGTTTGTGTTTCTATCTCGTCGGTGTAAATGTGTGGGTTTGTGTGTACTGCAGTCCTTTCGTCAACTCAGTTCCCACCCTCGTGTGTGTGTCTGTGTGCATCCTCTCATAAACAAAGCCCTTCCCTATGAGCCTGAATGTTACTTTAAGATTATAATCACAGTAAAGCTTTTACATTTAGCAGGAATGAGGAAGAAGCTTGTCGACCTGGAAAGGGTTTTCCCACAGTTGGACTCGGAGGGTTGACAGTCAGCTGAGTGAAAGAAGCAAGGCAGTGGAATATATAGGCTGTTTGCTCAGAGGCTGAAGCAGCAGAACATGTGAATAAACAAAAGTGTGTACAAGACCAAGGGGAAAGGAGTGCCGTCACGAGAGGCAGAGAAAAGAGGAGCTTGTTAAATGTATAGCCAAACTATGAAAGAAGGAAATGCAGTGTGGACTTTTTTGGGGGACTTTTTTGACAGCCAGATCTGAGGAGCCCACTCAGCAGCTCTTAATTGGGTTGGAGAGAAGCGTGTGGTTTCTAACCCTTGTGTTCTGAAGTTGGAAACTTCTCATTGACAGAAAAAAAGAAGAGAGAGAAGCGAGGAAGGCTGGATCTCTTTGAAAAGCAGATTTTAGGAAAGGATAAGAGGCAGAGTGTAATCTTCTTGAAGCCAAATGTGACTGAAGAAGCACAGAAAGGCATGGACTCGAAAGACCGACGGAGAGAGAAGCGAGTGTTGTGTGAGGGAAAGGGGAAAAAAGGACAGAACTGAAAAAGACCCTGAAGGAGGGAGGGGGAAAAAGAGACAGAGGGTTTGTTTTCAAGTGGCTGAACAAGTAAGAGCTTAACTGTGCTGTGGATTACAAGCCTGTCGTGCTGAATTTGGGGCAGCACAAACCAGAAGGAGAGGAAGATCAAAGGCCGTGCTAAGGAAAGCAGCGGCAAGAGGACGGTGCATTATACCTCCATCATGAAGCTGAAGAAGGTGGAGAGGCTGTGCAGGGAGGTGTGGAGGAGCTGCCAACAGGTCTGATAATATGACGTGATGCTTCTAAACTATGAGAAGGTGATCAAGGGTGCGAGTAAATTATTAGAAAGATGAATAAACCCTGACCTGGGGTAAAAGCAGCAGTGGGGGCGGGGCGTTGATACCTGGAAACGTTTAGAAACTTAAATGATGAAAAATGCTGTTTGGAACAAAAGAGGACGATGAAAACCAACGACTTTTAAAATACTTTTCTTATTGAAAATGTGAGCTGGTGTGTAGGCAGTAGCTTCACAGGGCGGTGAAATCAATTGTCCAGATCACCTGACTTAGAGTTTGAATTGATATTGCTGATGTTCTCTTTTGGTTGGCTTCGGCTGACAGCTTGCAGCGATTCATGTCAAACGTGCTGCTTTTCCACCGCTAGTAATGCTGTTTCTAGATATAAATGTACTGCTGACCTAATGTTTCCGTGACACAGAGCCTCAGGATCAAACACACGTGAGCTTAATGTTCATTCAGAAGGATGTTTCATATCTTCTCCATGAATCACAGACTTTGTCATTGCAGCTACATGTCAGGAGTGATCTAATCGGACGGCTGTGGTCTGTAAATGACAAACTGATGTTAGCAGAGACAAACGATTGTCTTGGCCTAAGAAGATAAGATGTCAAAGGCAATATGAGTCACTGTCACTAAATGTGAGGAGAGCTACGCACAGAAACATCTTTAAAAATAAAGATAGGCCTCGATAGATGGCGTGAACTCAAGCCGGACCGGACTAGTTGTTACAGGGGCAACAGGGAAAACATTTCCCATCTGTGTTATCAGCCTGCTGCTCACCCATCCACCCATTTCCTCTCTGAGCACAACAAAACACCCAGCTCCCTCAAAGCTTCTCTGATACTGTGATAGTAACATGTTTGTGTGTATTTGTAAAAGAAACCACACATGTTCATTTTGTCATACTCTGTGCCTTAAGAACGGAAACAAAATGTATGAATTTCCATTTAGTGTATTGATATAAAGCAGAAAATTGCTGCAAAATTTGCTTGATGAAACTTTGAACCCCGCTCACCCTTAAATCAGTGACCTGCAATCACACACTGAATCTTTTGTTTTTGAGGCTGGTGATGCCAATTTAGGTCATGTTGTGGCGACAGACTATAAAGACGCACAGAGCGGAATTTCAGTGCTGCAAGGCAAACTGGCATATTTTCGGCATCACCCAGTGACCTCCAGAACTTCACTGAAGCCTTTAAAAAAGAAAAAAAATTGTTTCTTTCTTCACAGCTCAAAAGATTTTTTGTTTTCCTCTCTACATGTGCCGGTTACTCACAGGGACAAAGAGAATTAATCATCTCCCGTCTAATTTCTCCTCAGCGCAGTCCATTTTGGTTAGAGGAGAAAAAGCTCATATTCTCTCAGTCCGGCCTGTGGAAAATAGCATTAGCATCATCAACGCACGCGTGCTCACGTGATCTTTTAGGTGCAATTTAAAGATGTGGCAGCACTGGATCATTCACTCCTTAACTGTAAATGATTGCACGGCGCGATAAATAGATATTTTTCTTAATTAGTGTTTTGTCATTTTGAATGAAACGCTTGTCACCAGTTGGCTCGGTGTGCTTGGTTAACTGGTTGTTCTGTCTCTTGCAGTTGGACCAGCTGGTGGTGGATGCTGCCAAAGAGAAGAGGGACATGGAGCAGAAGCACTCCACCATCCAACAAAAGGTGCAAACACACTCAAAATCTGGTGGTTTTGTTTTGTTTTTTTTGTTCCCTCAATTTTGTACAAAAATGTTTGCAGCGCTTGCTCACGAAAATAACCTTCAACCCACAGAACACCATAATTAGCTGCACTAATGTGGATGAAAAACATGAATGACAAGTGAAGGCGTCCAGGCTTATTCTTAGGGTAACTTTTTTGTACAAATATGAGTGTTTGGGAAATGTATAAAAACACTTTGAGGTAGAGCCCTGTGATCGACTGGTGACATGTACCCTGCCTCTTGCCCTTTACAGCTCTAATAGGCCTACTGCGAATCTTGGTCAATAAAATGGTTAGACTGGATTTATAATTGGAGTTGGAGTCAATTAAAAAAGTGAATTCTTCCCAAAAGAATGTTAATATGCTGGTTTATTTATAGAAACATGTTTATCATTTGAATGAATGGAGGTAGGACTCCACCCTCAGGTGTAAGGTGATCCTTGTGAAGCATCTTAGCCACACGCCCATGCAATATTGATAGCTTACGGAAACCCATTTCCAAACAAACAAGGTTTGGTTTCGGCGTCTCTGTCCAGAGTCATGCTTTTCATATTTCACCTATAATTAGTTAATTTGACAAAAGTAAAGATAAGCTTCTCAAATGAGATCTTTTTTTTTTTTTTTTTTTTTTTTTTTTTTTTTTCATTTTTTTTTTTTTTTTTTTTTTTTTTTTTTTTTTTTTATAAA
>VUQG01005028.1:0-10295 GCA_015106755.1 Etia nguti | reverse complement strand
GTGCTCGTGTGTCCTGCTGTTACAACTTCCTGCCAGGTGCTCCACCAGCTCTGCACCTTGTCCTTCAGCGGCAGGGCTAAAGCCATCGACTCTGGGCAGTATTAGAGTTTTTGTTCCAAACTGGAACATCCACCTTTTCCATTTAAGTGACTGTTACTCATGTCAAGTTACTGATAGCATAAAAATATTTTTCCTCTGTTTTAGAGGTGATTAGAAAGTAGGTTTTTGTTTTGATTAAAGTAATTGTTATTTTTAAATTCCTGTTGTGTTTCTGCCAGCAGTCACAGTATCTTTGCAAAAAAAAAATAAAAAAATATATATATATAAATAAATAAATCTGCCCAGTAACTGCCACCAGTACCCAGTGACACTCAGACCTCAGAGGGAGGGCAGTTTCTACTACAGTATCCGGCAATAATCGAGACTTTTTGAATGATACTTTTTAAAATCGTCTTGTGAGACGTGGCGTGTGTCTGTAATCTACCACCTTTCCTTTCCAACTGACCTGTCAGAAGTAATTTATGCACCTTCCTGTTAATGGTTATGCAACTGCTGTACCTTTTCCCATGACTGTATGGTTCTTATTTGAAGTCTTAACTACTTGTCAAGGCCTGTTTACTTATTTAATGATGCATCTTTCTGCTGTTACATGACAGATAGTCTATTCTAGAGCGGTTTTCTTTTATAGAGATGACTCTAGTAAGTCTAGGTATTCCTACTGTACATGCTGTAAATGATGTTTTTAGAGTGACTCTGGTTGCACAGCAGTAAGTGCCATGAGGACTCTTGTGTTCGCATACTTTTCTTTTGAGTGTCTTGGTTGTAGTGTGCTTGCTCATTGCCCATAATCATGGGAAATCCAGAATTGTAAGACAAAAGGACTTTTAGGGCCCTCGCACTAATCGTCCTGAATGTTAGTGGATTTGAAGGTGGTACATTTCAAGCAGCAAGTGCAATAGTCTAGAAACGTATCCACATGTAACTGTGTATAGCTTTTGATCACCTGCTTGTCCTGGCTTATATTCATGTTAATCATTATGGGAGCTTTATTATTTAAAAAAAACACAAACAAAGAAAACTGAAAAAAAAACTCTAGGTATTCAAAATGAATGTAGAAGGAGAGGAGGGTGAGGTTTGCTGACAGGCAATGAATGATTGAACTGTACCCCAGTTTCATCCCACATCTTCTCTCTCATGCTGCCCCCGACTGCTTGGAGGGCACCAAAGCACTTTGATGAAACGGTCACTGAAAGAGCAGCGCCCCCTGCTGCGGGCAGAGTGTCAATGCGACGTTTCTAATCGCTGATTTGTGTGGGAATGTGCGTGGATGTTTTACAGATGAAGTTCTCCTGGTGTTTAAGTAGTTCTCTATGAAATGTTTGTGCGTGATTGTGGAGCAAAAGGATTTGTTCATTTATGTGTGCTGACACACAGGAAGGGGAGGGCTGAGCTCATTTCTTCTCGAAGAACTGAGCGTTTACACTAAGGGCGAAATGCACTGCTGTAGGAAGATGCACTGTTAGTAGCTGTTTGGACCTTACAACAAATAACTAGAAGTTCTTTTGTCTTGTTGTTGTTTATTTAATGGTTATTGATAGAGACTGATTTAGAAACTGCAGCAGGTTTGTTAGCAGTGATTGTGAGAGGAGCAAGAGGATGTTTGTGTTGAGCAGAAAAGGAGATTTAAAAACATGTTTGGTACTCCAGCGTCTCTTCATCAGCACCCTCCAATCAGCTGATGAGTGCTGAGAGTGATGAGGGATATTCAGGGTTAATGAATGTGAGGGAGAGGTAACCTCATCAGTCCTCTGTTCCTTTTTTCTCTTTAAAAAAAAAAAAGAAGTTCTCTTGACTCGAGTGTTTGAAGTGCAGAGCCGTGGTTCTCAGTTTAATATTTCTTGGCATTTAAATGATTTTTTAAAAATAATTTTAAGATGTTTTTAAATACTATTCTTTTACAACATCGTGTCGTGCTCTTGAAAACCCCCAAAATGAGAAATTTACCCTTAAAACTCAACCAGACTGAGAACCACTGATCTGATTAAGGTGGAACTTTTCTTCTTTTCCTCCTAACACACTCTCACGTTCTCTTTTATGTAAATCTGTTCTGTCACTTTTTGTATTTTGCTTTTCTTTTCTCACTCTCCTCCCCAGAGTTTGTGCCTTTCTTCTTTTCTCTCTTTTCTTTGGGGTGCTGAGGCCAACACAACTGTATTTTTGTACATTAACTCCTGCACTTTAAACACAATACAGTTGTTGATGAAACAAACTTGCTGTCTGTGGGCTTGTCTTTTCTCTCCGAGTCCGTGTCCAGTTGCTAACGAGGGCCTCGCTGACCATTTCCACAAACATTTGCCTTTTTGCTTCTTCTGTCCTTCGCCTCTTTTCTCCCCTCTGCATTGTTCTGTTTCATATTTCGCAACCACGCCAGCACTCTTAACAGGTATGGCTAATTACTTTTTCTTTTTCACTCTTGTTGACACTGATAACACTGTCGCTGCATGAGCCTCCTCCCCACATTGCATAAAATTCTGTGCATGTTTTACCTGCTTTACACCTGCATGATGAGGGCGTACGTGAAATTCCACTGCATTGTGGTTTATGATCACTCTAGTCTTGACAACTTGAAGACATTATTTTGAGAAACTTTAGCAGGGCGTAGTGAACGTGAAGGGGAATATGGGGAAAATTTCAGCTATTTTTAAACATTGTTTAAACACCTGCCTCTACGCAGGAAACAAAACATTTGTGCCTGTGCTACAGCAGAAGATACGAGATGTAGGATTTATTATTTCATGCAGCCCCATCAATACTTTATAGTTTATAGTGAACATAAGTTATGAGCAGTCCAGTAAACAGTTTTTTTCCTTCTTAAATGTATCTACATTGAAGTGTTTTTTTCATAGACTGTATATAAAAGATGTACATAATTTCCATAATTCTGTCTGGGAAGTGACGCTTGAGCTTAATTGAAACGTCTGCATCTGTGTGCTATGTAGAGTCTGTGCGGATGGAGTCACAAAAAACAGGCAGGCACGCAGACGTCTGGCCCTACCTTTGCAATCACTGTCCGATGATGAGAGATGAAAGTGGAACCGCAAACGTGGAAATTACAAAAACCACTTAAGTGGCACCTGTGTTCAGGGGGCCACTGTTGCCACAGCGTCACTAGTTGGCGATGAAGTTTCTCTTGCTGAATTGATCGTTTCTCTTTCATTTGATTTGCGATACGGTGACAGAAGAAGTAGCTGGATGTGAATGGTATTAAACGGGCCAATCACAGTGCATTTCTAGGGAGGGGCACATCAGGTTACAGCGTAGGGTTACGTGACTTTGGTGAATCGTTGTAAAGCCTACGACATAACCTGCGCAAGTGGCCGACATGATTGCCAGTATTCAGGCCTGTGCTCAGGGCATTATGTTGTGATTACTTTACAATAACTCTGTGTTTTGTATGCGGTGCCAGCTACAATAGAAACAAATAAATTCCTGGGACCATTCTTTTTTCCAGAGGCAAACATATTTCTTCCTTAAGTTTTGGACTTTTTGTACCTCATTTACGTTGCAGTAGTTTCTGAGTCTTCCTCCGGGAATTTACTGAAATCTGTTAGTTATATTGAGGCAGTAATTGCTTTTCTCTCACTGATGAATTAAAAAAAAAAATTAGGTGGAAAAAGTGGCAACAAATGCACAGAATGAATTGGCTGTACCGAACAGGCCAATCAATATCGTTGCAGCTGCATTAACACAATGTGCATCAGGTTACTGACAGCTAGATTTAACACAGACGTCGCGTGTCAGAAGGATTTCCGGTTAGAGTCTCAATTATATTTTACCTGTCCATGAGTCTGCTAGGGTCCACTTGGATTCAAGTGATATAGATTGGACCGCAAGGGTCTGTGGGGATGCCACATGTCTGTTTTTTGTGACCACACAGACTCATCCACGGGGACTTTACAGCACACCAGCTGCACATACGCCTCAGGCAGTGGACTTAAGGTGGTCTTCAAAGAAGTAATGACAGGATTCATTACTTCAGCGCAGTATAGTCATATCTTAAGGCGGTGCAGATTTAACTCTGAAGCATAAATTCACTCTTATGTGGAAGTACCTTAAACTGGCATTCTTTCTAATGACCAGCAGGGGGCGACCCCTCTGGTTGCAAAAAAGACAATTGTACAGAAGGGACCTTGATAAATGACTTTATGGTTTCAGTTGCTAGTTTCAAATCTTATTAAATACATGATGTATTTTTGTAAATTATAATCCTTTTGTTAGTTTGTCTAGTTTATTAAAAAAAAGGTCAAAATGACCATCTTTTATCTACAGTCTATGCTCTTACACTGTTTCCTAAGAAAATAAAAAAGAAAGTTTTGTTGCTCACACCTTTTCTCCTTCGTGTTTTTACAGGTGATGAAACGTACCAGGACATTTTCCAGGATTTCACCCACATGGCCTCCAATGACCCAGACAAGCTGAACCGCTACCAGCAGTACGACTCGCAGCGACCGTGACGCTGCAGAGCGCCGTCCACCCGCGGTCAGAAGGGCTGTTTTCACAAAAACAAAAGCTGGAATGATGTCCACTTCCCATTCACCCTCATTCAGAAACGGCCACATCAAAGCCAGCGACCGTATCTAATGCAGCCAAAGCTCCCTTTCATCAGTTCATTTTCACCAAGGCGAGTGCTTGGTTCAAGTGAAGGGGAACTTCGATAATGGATTTTAAAATTTTTTTTAAAAACTGTGCATGTTAATAGGATGTATAACAGTAAGTAAATGGTACAGTGTTAAAGCCTTTGGAAGGATTCAAATAGTCTTAAATCAAATGATAATTACACTCAGACTGAATGTAGAGCTGCCGTCAAGGCTGTCGCTTACTTTGACTGAGTTAAATGTTTGCTGTCACACTTTGTGACGGTGAAGGACAGTTATTGTTTTTTTTAATAAAGTAAAAGGTGTGGTGCATCAGAGCTGCACAGAGAAGTAAGCCCATGGCAGACTTTTAAAGGTTCTGTTTCATGCTTTTTTTAAAGTGCTTCCTCTTTTCAGTGAGACTCTCTTCATGAGCTACAGCATTTTTTTTAATGTAAGTTTTTCTTTAGAGAATCATCAGCAAGCGTATAAGTGTCAGTATGCTTTTATCTTAAATCACTACTGACGTTTACCAGTTTGGATGGTGGCTTTGATGTGTACAGTGATCTCTGACAGCAGTAAACCTGGAACCAATTCACATTTAAGGTTAAATAGTTGATTTGACTTGATTTTTAAATGCTTTTCTTTTTAAAAAATGTAATTTCTCACACGTACCTGCAGTGGTTTCAAAAAGCCGTCGGTCATTATTGGGATGATTTAATTGTGTAGATACAGGTAACGCTTTATTTTATGGGTCGATAATTTTCCAGGTGTTTGTCGGTGTGACAGTGTA
Source organism: Etia nguti (assembly GCA_015106755.1). Classification (NCBI taxonomy): domain Eukaryota; kingdom Metazoa; phylum Chordata; class Actinopteri; order Cichliformes; family Cichlidae; genus Etia; species Etia nguti. The sequence continues at coordinate 4,868 of VUQG01005028.1, read as the reverse complement.
AAGCTGTTTTTATTATAAAGGCATTTTCTCAGAGTAGATCCATGAAAACAAAACAAAAAAAGAAAAAAGGTAATGCTGGTCAATCCTGCCATAGTCGAGTGGTTCAACATTCACAGCAGCTCGTCAGAAAAACAAAACAACCTCCTGCTATTGTAAACCAGTCGGCTGTCGGTCATTATAAAAGTCCTTTAATAAGACAGCAGCAGCGCTCTGTAAGATTTGTTTTATAGCTTAGCAGTTGTCTGAAACGTATCTAATGCTGCAGTCACACTAAGGAAAACAGAGGCTGTACCAAAACGTTACTGCGACTGTGTGCAATAAACTTGTTGCCTTTGAAATAGTTGTAGCTTTGAGAACGGGAAGCACTAAGATGCTGGAGTCCGTCTGATATCAGTTTGTGATTGAATGGGGTTACATTGGCAGTTGCATGAAATCTCTTACATTTGGAGCACTAATTCTTCCATAAATAACGATGAAGTTGCTGCAGGATGGCAATTTAACTGCAAAATGACACAGGTGCTCAGCAGCCTTGCTTTGATATAGGAATATAACCACGGTACAACCGGTTAACGACCAGATGAGTCAAGTTTCCTATTGTAAAGATGTGCATCACAGATGAGTCGCCCTCATCGGGGCAAACTGACTGTATAAACTAGAAAAGCAGTTATTTGCAAACCTTCAGCAATCTGTCTGAGAGGGATTGCAGTCAGTCCGTGTCCCGACTTTCTTTGGAGACGAGTTCCCTCCCTCGAGGTGACCTGCGCCAAAGTGGACACCTAAAGGCTGAGGGTGTTGCACGCTTGGTCTTTGACACCAAAAAATTCAGTGCAATCAACGTGCAACTGTTGGCTTTGTTTTTTCTTCGTTGCAAGATTGCTGTTCGGTTTGGTAACCGCTGGTCGCTAGTGAAAAATGTGAATTCTCTGACCGGCTGACGAGTCCGTCGTTGGCGGTCGCAAAGGCATACTCAACTGTGCATCAGATAGCTCCTTGCAATTGCTTTGGTTGCTAGTAGATTGCAATTACCGCCTATAGTTTGCATGGGCGGTGCATAGTCATCTGCAAACACCGCTGAGTTTTAATGAAGCTCGAAAAAGTGCGACACAAACTAGATATGGAAGTTGTGCCTTACCACTGACTTATAACTCTTACTTTGAACTGTCTCATTTCATTATTTTGGTCAGGCTTTTTTCAAGATTTACTACATTTCAAAATTAGTCAGCGTCTTCTGTGCAGACTACAACAACCGTAGCAATCTGCTAGCAACCAAAGCAACTTTATATAATATGCATTTGTGATCAATTTTGACTCACAACTGCCAGAAACCTCTCGCCAACTCATTGGGAAGTACACATTTGCCCCTGACAGCATAACTAAAAAGCAGCAGACCACTAAAAATTCTGAAAATGAGCATCTTCTTATTTCATGGATGAATCTATTAATAGCAATATCAGTGTTTTTCTTTCCAATTAATCTGTTGTGTGTGTGTGTGTGTGTGTGTGTAGACCAGCTGAATTCAGCACCGGAGTGATGTTTCCTGCCTCTAACAATATACAGAAGATGATTATTAAATATAAATCCACTGAATGGCTGTCACTGAAGCGCAGAGGCCGAGGTTTACTCAGACATGTAAATGAAATCAGTTGGAGGTTCAGCAGCTGGACACTGTCTCTCCTATAATTAGGAGCAAACTACACCGACCCTTCAATGAAATTTGCTAGCAGATTTTTGGGAATATATTTTGAAAATGACAGACCTGTAAACTCAGAGCAATCCAGAGTAACCGGATGTGTTAGTAAATAATGCACACGCTGTGAGACATTTCTGTTTCCGTCCTCTCGTGTGTTGAGCGGAAACATTAACCTGATTGATCCAGTTTAGACACCTCCGTGTGAGTTCAGTGAAATCTTCAAATATGATTTCTGCAAATTCACTGATAGAAATTTTGTACTGTGAGTTTCTGTGTTCCTCGCTTCTCCTGCACTTCACTTTTCTTTGAAAGTTACACGACATACAGTAAGATGTTAATCGCAGAGGAAACCTGGGGCTGATGAAACTTGGGATACAATTCTTGTACATTTTGTACAGATGCTTTTGAATTCTCCGGAGGACTGAAGTATAAAGTTCAAGGTACTTGAATCATTAAATAAGCTTTTGTATATGCTGTTCTTTGTATCGTTCAATAATTTTAGCCCCCCCTTTTTTTAAATTGCCTGTCTGTACATCAATATACATGTACTGTATGTTATACCTGTAATATGGAAGGACTTCAATACATACAGACTTGAGGATTCAGCTCAGCTGTTTGTTTTGTCATTTTGATTAACCCGAGTTCTTCATTTGACTATTAAAATCATCAATCAGCCGTTTGACACTGTTAACAGGTTAGGTTACTGTATGACGGAGGGGTTATCAATCTTATTTCACAGCCCACTCATGGAGAAAGAAGAAAAAAAAACATGTGCTTTTCTGTTTTCTTTCCTTTCAAAATCAACTAGACAATCCCAAATTCCACTCACAGTTGTTGGTGACAGACAGGCTGCTCCAAGTGTTTCAGAAACTGCTGATCTGCTGGGATTTTTCTGCACAATAATCTCTAGGGTTTTACAGGGGTTAGTCTGAAAAGGAGAAAGTATCCAGTGAGTGGTAGTTCTTGCAAATACTTCATTGATGGCCAAAGAAAGGCAACAGGAAGCTCAATAGCCACTTCTTCCATTTAAGATATGCAGAAGAGCATCTCTGAACACACAATACGTTAAACTGTGAAGCCGATGGGCTAAAGCAGCAGAAGACCACACCGGATGCCGCTCCCGTCGGCTAAGAAGAGGAGAGTGACCCCTTACACAATATTCAGATGGTAGGGTCAGAATTTGGTGTGAACAGCATGAAAGCATGGATTCATCCTACCTTGTGTTGGCAGTTCAGGCTGCTGCTCGTGGTGTGGTAGTGTGGGGCATATTTTCTTGGCACACTGAGTACCAGCTGAGAATTGTTTAAACCCTACATCCTACTTCAGTGTTGTTGCTGACCACGTCCAACCATTCAGACCACATGTCCCATAACTCCATAACATAACAGTGATTTCAAATGAATAGGAGATTCTCATTATGAATTTACAGCAACTGTGTGATGCTATCATTTCAACATCGACCAAAACCTCAGAGGAATGTGTCCAGCACCTTGTCGAATCTCTGCCATGGTGAATTAAAGCAGCTCAGAAGCAGAAGCAGATCCAAACCAGTACTAGTAAGATACCTATAAAGTGATTGAAAATGTCCTTAAAAGGTTTAAACAACACTACTTCAGCCCAAAGGACTTTTCTTCTTTCACAGGGACTCTTAAAGACTCTCAGAGCACGACAGAGACGCTCCTTTCGGCTGTTGTACACTTGTTATCGTGACACTGTCTCAGCTTTGGCCTATTATACTTTGCTTCCTGTAAAGAGGATAATCTGTGATTTGAGACAGCTTGATTACAAGATAATGAAGCGGGTCTAAAACTGATTTTGGAGAGCTGAGGCCCTGATGCTTTGACTCGTTTGTCTTCTGATGTATAATTTCAGCTAATTTACAGCTGCTTTTGTACTTCACACTGAATGCGGATGCCAGTCAATGACAAAAATAATCACACATGGTAATTTTCTGATTTTCAAACGCTGGATTTTGGTAATTTTCTACAAAAAACAAGTGTCAAAGAAACAAGAATTTGATTAGAGGAAGACGAATATGTTAAAAACGGCAAAAATCTTCCATTTTTTTTCTCTGTTTATGACACAACTTGTTAATAAACATCTGTAGATGTTCCTTTGATGGTAAGAAACGCAGCTATTGTGATTTCTCTTCTCTCTTCAGAGTCTCTCACTGAAAAACCGAGCTGATTTGGTTTTCCCAGGAAAATCAAAACAAAGGGTCTAATCTGTCTGTCCAGCAGAGGGAGGGCTGCTCTGGGTATTTACTCAGAGGTTAAAAACTTGACCTGAAAAAGCAGCTCAGATGATCTTTGTGCAGATCTGAGTTTCTTAGTTTATTAACTTTATTAATTTGCACCAGATTTGAAGGCTTTAATCCTCACACGAGTCTCAGTGTGTTTGGTTACTTTATCACCTAAATTCAGTGCACATAAAGCCTGTTCATGGTGTCAGTTGCCCCTTCAGTAAAGTCATAAATCCATGCGGGTGCCAATTTCAACACAAGTCCATTACTGTGTGCCTCGGTCTCGGTCCACCTTTAATAATTACAGCACGTTTATTTCTGCAGCTGTTTTAAATGAAAGGCGTGCAGGCCAATCATGCCCACCACTTCAGATGATTTATAAGCATACCCGTGTGTGTGTGTGTGAGATAGGCCAACCTATGTGTTTAGTCTGCTGCAAACTAATGTTCCTGCTTCTTCAGTAGTGTCTGCACCACCATCATTTACCTCAAATGTACCGGACACTCTTCAGTTAAACATCTCTGAAGAACAAAGTGCACAAGTTCCTTTAAATATTGCCGCGTACCCAGGATCACCTCGCTTCAGCTGTCCTGCCTCTTCTAAAGCATCAGCCTGCTGTGCAGAGAAACTCCTACACCTTTTATAACGCAGGGTGAAACGGCAGCAAATGATGGACATATGCTGTTCGGCTGTAGCCGTGGGGTAGAAGGAGACTGCAGCAGGCTTTATTCCCGTATTCCCAAAGTGGCCATTGTGAAACTTGCAGTTAATTTTCAGAAAGGAGTAGAAGCCTCACAAAACACTCATTCCCACCTGGAAGTCATATTGGAGACTAGGTGGAGGTGGATAGTGGCTGTAACTCAGTTTCTATGCTACAGGTGACATTTCTGCTGTTTCCAAGTTGTTATTTATTTATTTTTTTTTTGCAGGTTCTCC
>VUQG01005020.1:0-10586 GCA_015106755.1 Etia nguti | reverse complement strand
TTGGGGGGTTCCCCCCCCCCCCCCCTTTTAGAATGACTGTGCCATTAAAATACCAATTTACTTCTTCATTTCAGTCCCTCAAACCTTACTTGCACAAACACTTGATGAGGAAATCTTCTGCAGCTGTGTTCTGAAGGGCATTGGCCACCATTTAAAGAAACAAAACCTCACAATGTGAACAGTGTACACCATTCTGAGGTATCAACACCAGAGCCACAATAGCAGAAGCAACAATTCCTCAGCTGCACACATAGCAAGGCAGTCTTACCTTTTCTGCCATCTATAGAGGCACACATTTGTTGAATCACTGTTTTCGCTGACTCACTGAGGCCAAAAAAACAAAATGCTTTTTTTAGTAGAATAGGCATGGATTTTATCCCTGTCTGCACAGAATACCTTATTAAGACAGATTTTTTTGTTCCTGATTAGTGGTTTTGTGCAGGATAATTATTGAGTTTTGTAGCTTGATTATCTTTTAACAGATTCACATTAATTTTTTCTACTGTTCAGAGTCTTTATGCTAAACCAAGCTAGACAGCAGTTTAAATTTACAGTGCAGACATGAGAGTGGTGTCAAGCTTTTCAGATATCTCCATAAACAAGTAAATGAGCAGATTTTTTGAACATGTTAATTATTCATTTACAGCCTTTAATATGCATTTCCCCCCTCAGGCTCTGCTCATGAGTGCTTTAAGGATGGGTTTTTTTTAGAGTTACCATGTCTATGTCCACATAGATTTGCACACCAGTGCATATTTGTAACAGTTTGGGTTACAATATTTAGTGGAAATGAAAATGAAATCCTCTTTTAGAAAACAGTGGGCTTTCATAATGTTCATAAAGAAGTGGTTTTATGGCTTTTAGTTAACTTCACCTCACCTTTGAGCAAAACATCAAAAACCATCTCCTGTGTCTAAATCTGAGCAGTCGGCTTTAAAGTTGCAGCTCATTGTTTTGGAATAAGATGTTCAACGATCACTTATGTGTGTAAAGTTTTGGTGTCTGCAAACTTTTGGCAGCACAGCGTATATATATATTTATACCTGTGATGTAGATCAGTGTGGACGAGCTGTCCCACTCACTGTGATGTACTTCTGCTGTAAATGAGTTCTGGCCTCCAATTCTCTGCAGTCAGCTCTTAGTTGGTGAGTATGAATTATCCTCCTGCATCACAAACAGAGAGACAAACAGGAGTGTGAGACAGGGAGACAAACGGGGTCAGCAAGGGCCGGAGAGAGATAAAATGCGAGAGAAGAGGTCATGGCTCATTTCCAACCCTGTGCACCAGGGAGTTTACAGGGGGGGGTCTCCAGACATGACGCAAGTGCCATATTGATGTATCTGCAAATAAACAAATGCAAATATGCCACCTGGAGTGGAGCAAAAGGCGAGGAAGGACAAGGAGCTCAGAGAGTGAACATAAACAAAGAAAAATGTTATTCTGCAAAGATCAAATTGATATCAAACAACGCTGCCGGTTCTGCAGTGGGAAGAGATAAATACGCTGTCATCTGGAGCTGCTGAGTCCACAGCTTTGCAGAGCGAAGAGCGGTGGAGGTTCATTATCGCTTGTGGCACGTGTTGAACATTTGAAGTGTCATGTGTTGCTACACAGCCACAAACTGACCACTGCACAAGAAACAGGCCGGGGCTCAGTGTGGTGACACCATATGTCATGCTGTCTCTGCGTGAAGCTGCTGTGGCCATGTTTGGAGTGTGTCTGGTGGCTCGAGGCTCCTCCCCCAGCAGAGTGACACTTTATTGGAAAATAACACATCGTATTCATGCATGTATTGATTCACAGCGCTGTATTTGGTCTAGTTTGCCTCATGATTCATATACACTCACACAGTCATGCAATAATCATCAATAGACGCTCATACATGAAGCTTTGATACAAATAATAGGTAGCCCACATCTAAACCAGTGTTATTAAGTCAGTATGACAAAAATACACTTAAACACACACTTACTTTCAGATATGGCTGATGTAGAGATTTAATGAAGAGATACAGCCGTCAAGTGACTGTTAGTTGATGATGAAAGATATCTCTGTCAGCTTAATGACCTAATGCCTGCTGTCATGTTGTTTTTCTTCCCTTTACATGTGTAGAAGCTCTTTGCAGCAGCCATTTTGACTTGTTATACAACTTGTGAATGATTTTCATCTAGTGTCTCACACACACAACAGCTGTCAGTTTTGATCCATTCTTATCTTACTTTTAGTGCTTCTAATACATTTTATATAGAAAACCCAGCCATGGGGACATAAGCCAGTGTACCCCTGGTGCTGTTGCCATGCCAAAAAGTGGTGATCTGCCAAAAATGTGGTTTTTTATGCCCAATTTTCTTTTCTTATATTGATAAATAGCCTGTAGTAAACAGGCTTTATGAAAGGATTATATATAAAATTATATGTAAAATAAAGAAATGACCTAACTATCGTTATGACTCTGCATTATTGCACTCAATCCAGTCCTTTTTGGCCAGTTAAAATATCTTTATAGAATTGTTATGTTATAATTTTTGCAATTTCTGCCTCCTCTTGGCCAGATCTTTCTTGAAAAAGACATCTTTAATCTCGATGACAGTTTTGACCCAAATAAATACAGTGACATTGCCAGAAACTGATTGCAGGGATTTTTTTCTGGTTTAAAACAACTTGATATTATTCATAAGATACATATTTGAGAGATTATAGTTCAACTGGTCATTTACAGCAGCTTAAATACAAGCCCTGGTAAACAGGGTGGGTTGTGTCAAGAAGAGCATCCGGCATAAAATCTGACATAAAGGTCATCAAAAATGAAATTTCCATACAGGATTGGTTGACGTCCATGTTAACAATGACTTTATCCAAAATAATGGACAGTGGAGAAGAGAGGTCAGGAAGAAAGTGAAGGAGGGTTGAGTAGCAGAAGGATAGCAGCAAGAGTCAAATGGAAAGTTTACAAGATAATAGTGAGACCCGGTATGATGTATGGTTTGGAGACAAAAAGACACGAGGCTGTCCTGGAGGTGGAGATTTTCATTGGGAGTGACCAGAATGGACAAGATTAGAAATGAGTACATCAGAGGGACAACTCAGGCTGAGCAGTTTGAAGACAAAGTTAGAGAGGCAAAGCTGAGATGGTTTGGACATGTGTAGAAGAGGGATAGTGGATATATTGGGCACAGGATGTTGAATATGGAGCTGCCAGGCAGGAGGAAAAGAAGAAGACCTCAGAGAAGATTCATGGATGTAGTAAAGGAGGATGATAGGGCGATGGTGTGACAGAGGAGGATGATGGGGATAGAGTGAGATAGAGGCAGATGATCTGCTGTGGTGATCCCAAAAGTCAGCAGCCAAAAGAAGAAGAAACAGAAGAATACATTTTATATGGGAATGATTTATCATGTTAAAATATAATAGGGTTAAGACAGAAATTACAATAGAGACACAGCATGACTGAGGTGGCTGACTCACAGTCATGTAGACATATCAGTTTCAGTAAACATATACATCAAAGCCTCCCCTGACTTGTTGCGTTGGCAAATTTGATCAGTGAAAGTCAATAACTTGTCATTTAGATAAAAACAACTGAGATTAACTCGTCACACGTGGCCATAAGGTAAAGTGCATTTAATTAACACCATTACATAATCTTGTTATCTTTAACTGATGCAGATTTTGTATTGTTTCAGTGCTTGCATGGGTTATTCCCCATAGTATATCACACAAAATCATGAGTCTGGTAATCATTTTTGTTATGAGTCCACCACACTGTGCACGTTACACTTCATTGGTTTAGAATACAGCTTGTTTTAAAACAGCAGCCATTCTGTTCTGTTCTGTCATTATTTTTTATTTATTTATTTTTTGTAGGATATTTCTCGACTTGAGATAAGTGGAGATTATGGTTTTATCATCATAATTTTATCAGCTGCAGCTCAACCACTTCTTAGGAGTGAGTAAGAGTCCGTACACCCTCATTTCCTGATGGCGTTGGTGCATGCAGTATGTTGTAGCTGGCTATTTTGATGGTAGTATCAACAACTATACTGAACACGATGGTGTTTATGAATTTTAATCTAAGCATGCATGGTGACATGGCCTCAGATTCCCACTAATTACCATGATGTCCCTTCCTTAGATTGACATTTTTGAGTGATATCAATGCATTTTCACTTTGTCCTTAAAAATGAAACTATCGTTATGTTTCCGCAGTTTGCATCAGCTACAGAAGTATTTTGCCCATAAAATCATAATCTTGTTCAAATTCATTTTTAGGTTATGTGGTCAACATTTTGTTAAGTGAATTTCAGCTGGTATTGTGTTTTTGTTTAGTTTTGTACACTCATTCAGCCACTTTATTAGGCATTATTAGGTCATTTGAGAAGGTCATTTGTTGTGTTCAAGAAACCGGTTTGAGATGAGCTCTGAAGAAATCCAATGGACGGATCCATGCTTTCATGTCATTCACGCCAAATTCTGAGCCTATTAAATGTCGCAGCAGAAATGAAGAGTCATCAGATGAGGCAATGTTTGTCCAGTGTTGGTGAAACAGTGTGAACTGTAGCCCTGGTTTCCTGTTCTTACTGGACAGAAATAGCAACTGGTGTGGTCTTCTGTGGCTGCTGTAGCCTTTACGATTCAGCATGTTGGAACTGCACACCGTGGTTGTAACAAGCTGTTATCAGTTCAGTGCAGTCTGGCCGTTCTCCTCTGACCATTATATTCAGCCAGAGAACTGTCGCTCACTGGCCATTTTCTCTTTTCTTCTGATAATTATCTGTAAACCCTAGCGAGAGAGTGGCTGAGTGGGAAAATCCCAGTAGATCAGCAGTTTCTGATATATTCAGACCACCCTGTCTGATACCAACCACCTTTAAATCACTTTTCTTCTCCATTCTGATGCTCAGTTTGAACTTCAGCAGGTCATCTCGATCATGTCTGCATGCCTAAATGCAGTGTGTCGCTAGGCTAAGTGATTGGGTGATTAGACATGTAACTAACAAAGTGGCCAGTGAGTGTAGCCATTTTTATTTAAATAATCCCCCTTTTAGTTTAGTTTCAGATAACTATAATAAGACTCACTAGAGTCAAATAGAGATATTAACACAAATAATTCACTAACAGTTTAAAATTACAGCTTTTAGTCATTTCAAATACTTCAGGTGATACAATAAAGAGGTCTGTAGCTAGTGGGCAACCCCCTACTTATTTACTTATTTCCAAAGTAAAGCTCAGTATGAACATTCTGCATGAAACGGTTTTGTGAGTGATATCATGCACAAGTGAAGACAAAGTTACAGGGCTGAAGTTCTTGGGAGAAAAGAAGTAGAGTAAAAAAAAAGGGAACATTATGTCATCATTTATTTAACTTTAAGAATGACACTGCAGATGAGAGGAGGAAAACCGTGACCTCACATCGGGATTTGGAATTGATGAACTGCGGTTGTAAACAATGTGGAATTCGACTGAAACCAAACAATAGCGCTGTGTGGGATGGCTGTTGCCTCACAATGTAAAGACTTCACAAACACATGCTTTTCTTGCTGGTGCGCTTCATAATGAGTCCTCATTTTCTCTGGATTACAACAGAAGGCCGCAAAAGTGGTTTTCTGGTGAGTACAACTCCTGTAAATCCTGTCAAGTCTTTTCTTTTTTATTATTTGTATTGTGTTGTAACAATTTACTCATCCAGTTTTTGTAACTGCTCAAATATAATGCTGGTAAATTAGCAGGGAGAGAAGCTTTTTCCTGAATTAAAGCAGCGTGGGGAAATTCATTCACTCGCTCACTTTCTTTTTTAATAAAACTGCAAATTTTAAAAAACTTAAATGAAATTCAGATTGAAAAAATTGCCTCTAAGAAGCACTATGTTATAGTCTTTAATTTGCTGAAAAATTGTGAAAATCCTCCTCCAGATACAAAGGACACGATTCGATGCTTCAGCACATTACGACTAAAGCTCTGCAAAGCTGTGACCTGTTTTGGCTTCTTGTGCAAACAGAGGGATTGGTTGGTTTAGACTATTTTGTAGCACTGATAATACCACGATGACTGTAACATAAAGCAGAGCGAGCCCCAAAATCTAAAGCAGGAAATGTGCGTGGCGTTTGCAGCTGTGTTATCACTTCTTTCTACATGGTCACTCTTCTCTTGTGCCCGCTTTAGATGTGATATTTCAGCGGGCACACACATGAAGAGCAGCGGCTCGAGGGGGAATGACCAAACGTGCAATTTCACCAGATTATTAATAGAGCCTGAGCTTTACACATGAAAAACCAGGCAACTGCTGACATCCTGATCTATTTTCATTGCACAAAATGAAGCAACTTCCTACATTACATATAAGATACTGTTTTTTTTTAAAAATAGTTAAGTATGTTTTATTAAAACAAACCCTCAGGATTAAGTGTTTTTTTATTATGTAAAAATATAAACTTAAAACCAAACCTATATATTCAATGTAAGTCCTGCAGTGCAAGTCTGAACCTTCCTTATCTCTGCTGTTAGCATCTTGAAAGCTGTCTGGTCCTGCTCCGTGGCCCTCCTCTCCCCTTACCACCATAGAGAGAAAGCATCCCCCTCTCCTACCTCCCTCCTTCCTCCTCCTCATCTTTCCTTCTACTTTTTACCCTGGGAAACCCCCCGCCACAGTCTTCATGACACATTCAACCCACCTATTATGTTGCAAAGTGGGGGGCCCAGGAAGCCAAAACAGTAATTTAGACCCCTATTTTACTGGAGCACTTATCTTCTAAGTGCTCAGAGAAGCATTGTTGTGATGTTGACGACTTTTGACGCATGTTCGAGGCTTATGCCACCGCTGAAAGTGATTTTTATTGCACAGTTGTCTAAAGAATGAATATCTGGAGAGCTTAAGATTTGAATTATACTCTACAGTTATTATTTAACTCCTACGTGGTGTTACTTTAACACAAACTTTTGGTTTTTAAGACACACAAACGTACAATGGAGTTTGTGTATGTAAGTATGGAGCTCCATACTTACAAGCATGACGATGATATCAGTTCAGTTCCCAACTTTCCATTTGGTGGTCTGGGCACCAAATGAATAATTAAATATGCTTTTGCTGTACAAATGGGACAAAAATTCCAACACAGGAGGTCTGAATTGGACGTTTTCTCCATTTTCATGACCTTTGAGTGCTTTTTTATTCCCACGAGGTGTTATTTATAACATAACCTTTAAAAACATACATAATTTCCCAAGCATGTGGAAGTCAAATCTTTCGCGCACTGGCAAAATTCAGCCCATTGTTCGCAGAGCAACCAGAGGCAGCAAGCTCAAGAATCTGAGTATTAATAGAGTTTGACCTTTCGGTACTCACGCACGGGCAAATACACACACCGAATATCTCATAACAACTCGTAGTAACTCAGCAGGTTCTGTTTGCAGACAGTGAGCTAAGGTGCAAAGTTGAGCTTGTTTTAGTATCCTTGACTTTCTCAGCCATGCAGGTTTCATATGCAGCGAGTGTAACTCAATAGGTCCATCAATTACTTCTGTTTCCTAGGTGCCTTCACAAACAACAGCTGCAGAGTTTAATAAACTAGCCATGCAATTCAATCACATGGGATAAAATATCACGAAGCCTGAAAAGCAGCAGGATGATGAAAGTAGGGCCGTCTTGTTGTCGTCGCTTCTGTCTATCTGTCTGGCTATCCGTGATACTGATTTGTGCCCTTTCAGAAGGCGCCTTACTTACAGGAAATTCGTCATTCATTGGCTGCTTTGATCGAGGCCACCTCTGTTTTTGAAATGACACGCCGTAACTCGGTATGTTGCTTGGCATCGAGGCATGCTGTCGCTGGATTAAATTGCTGCAGGCTTCATTTTTGGTTATGGGACAGAGGTACATTTTTTCCATGGTAACTGGAAACTCATTCATAGCCCCGTCCTTGAATAGAGCTCCTCTCTTCTTTTAGATCGAAGTAACTGGTTGAGACACGTGCGGCCGCTCAGCTCTTTATTTACTTTATTTGCGCAGCTAAAAAGAATATAAATACAAGATTAAAAAAGACAAAGCAAAACGGAGGTGGAAAGGAGGAATGGAGGGCTTGGCGGGGGCAAAGAAATAGGGAAACATGAATGCAAAAAGAAACCATAAAGAGCAATAATAATAAGAGGGAGTATAACTGTATATGTGCCAGTGTGCAGGGGCCGCAGTCAAACGAGGTCACAGCGATTTCCTTATATAATGAAGGGGACAGGAAGCAGAGGGTGTTTCCAAAACACCTCCAGACATGGTGCAGATCATCACACTGTATATCTACAGCTAAACTTAGGCAGTGATGTAGCAGATTAGATTCCTATTTTACACCATGACTGAAACCAGACTAAACTTGTACTTGAAACTTCATTTTTATACGCTGTTTTTTTCAGATTCAGCGATGAACTATAACAGTGCTTCAGCATAAAAAGACCCCAAACATGTTTGTTTAGCGCCTTAGTGCAGTTGAAAGTGCTTCACACATGACTGACAAGCTGATAATGAGAAAATTAAAAGCAGATGAAGGTCACCTTAAAGGGAGAGGAGATAAAACAGCATGATTTACATAGATGACCTGATTGGCTACATCAACTCCCAGCATAGGCCAGTAATAATAATAATAATGATAATAATAATAATAACAAGAGAATGATAATAATGATTATTTTGAAAACTGCTCCACTGCAGTCCAAGAATAAAGAGACAGAGCTGGAAAAAGGCCCACCTTAGATCTTGACAACATCAGAAATTATTCTGGTCCATCTGTGGGGCTTCTGCTGTAACGTGGAATTAGCGATAATATTTACACTGAATACATCGCGGAGCATATTTTCACCTCCTAATTTTTTCTGATTGCTGTTGATCCACAAACAGCTGAAAGAGCTCTAACTACTGCTTCAGGTGTGCACTGAGAAAAGAAAAGAGTGCATCGGGTCTAGGGTACTGTGCGTGGGTGTTTTACAGGGGACATACTCGGCTGCGACTTGGGAGGTACGTGAAAGTGAATGTTAGTCCAACTCTAAGCTCTTCCCAACTTTCCCAAACTGCCTGTGGCTCCCTGCCCCAAGCCCAGTCATCCCCGCTGAGGACTGAAGTCATCAAAGGCACAAATCTTTGTTTAGTTTTTATGAAATTACATTTGTTAAGCACTATTTTAGGCTACAAATATGGTGTGCCAGCTATGATTTAGCAGCGGGCTGGTGTATGTAGTGTGTATGTTCTCTGTAATTAAGGAGCATTTAACTCAGAGCAATGGTGTGCTTTAATGTTTTTTTCCAAGACATTGAAGCTCTGTGGCTCCAGAAGCTTTATCAGACTTGTAACTAGACTTGTAGGTAAGGTGATCACGTTGGCACTTGGTGTTTTCACTGGACTTGTTGGTAATAGGGAAAATATAGATTATATTACCGCATTAATCAAACTTGTGACTCAGCGGGGAGAACATATAGGACCATTAGACTGAGTCACATGGGAGGAAATAAGAAGAGCACTGATTCTAACAGCTGTAGTGGTTTAAAGTGAAAGATGGGCAGGCTTGACACAGATGAGAAGACAAAGTGGAGGGGGCAGGAGACAGCAGCACTGAGCAAAGGAGCGTCAGACTCTATCTCGGTCCTGTGTCTCACACGCCTTCTAAGCGGAACTCTTTCACATCAGCAGCACAAGAGAAACACAATGACAACATACATACACATGACCCATATGCTGCTCATGGAGACATCATACAGTGCTCCACGATGTCTTCATGACCATCCATTCAAAAAAGTCTGCATGACTAGTCTTTAAGTGATGCTTACACTGAGTAACTTTGAGCAGTCTTTTATTCCTTTAGGTTCTCTTTTTTGTTCTGATGGAAACATCAGTGGAGCTGAATCAGGACTTTTATAAATAGCACAAACTGTGATAACATAACAGAGCTCCTCAGTGGGGCTGCTGAAGCTCCCTGCAGCCAAACTCTGTACTGTACAGACATGTGAGAGGAGACTGCTGCACTCTGGTGGACAGAAAGGGGAAATATTCCAGCGGTATGTCTTTGCACAAAATATGCAGGTAAATGTTTGGAAAGAAATCTATGAATCTCATGTTTTCACTCTAAGCTGTACCACTTTAATCTGACCTCCCACTGAGTGCAAACAGCATCGCAGCTCGGATAGTGCAAATTTAATACCACGAAAACACCCGTAGGGGATTTCCTGACACTTTTTTTGGATGATTTTGAACTTTGATAGTCTGATATTTGCAGTTTGAATCATCCTAACAGATGTGGTTGAATCACAGCTGCTGCATGTATCGCTCTGAAGCTGACTGAGTGATTGAGTTCACATTAAGACAAAATATTTTTAGGATTAGCAAAAGGTGCACACAATAATGTGAATTTAACTAAGTGTACCCTTTTCTTAGTGCTACACAGTCTTGGATCAACAATACTACTGCATCCAGTACTTCATTTCATAAACTTGCACCTGACATTATTGATACAACTCTGACAACTCCTTCTAACAGTTTGTGCTGCAGGAGTGAAATTGAAATATGTTCATTGGTTAGAAGTGGCCTAAAGTACAGGTTTTCCCAGGGTTCCACATT
>VUQG01005019.1:5479-22258 GCA_015106755.1 Etia nguti | reverse complement strand
TGTTTTTTTTTTTGTTTTTTTTGCTGTTGTCTATTTTTTTTTTTTTACTAGCCTGTTTTATTAAACCCACCATAGCCTGTTAGGACAAACAAAGTGGTGCATATAGAAATAGATTTACTGTCTCAGCCTCTAGTTTGGACAGACCTGCAGTGTTTTCTTCCCAGAACTCTGGCCTTCATTACAGGAATCTGTTGCAGTCGTCAGTGAGCGTATGCTTTTTTTCTCCAGGCTCCAGACGAGGCTGCCCTCTCTGGTCTGTCAGAGTCTCTGACGCAGGCTGGTGTCTCCCATAAGCTTTGGATCGAACAGCCTGAGAACATCCCCACGTGTTTAGCTCTGAAGCCATATCCAAAAGAGACTGTCCAGCCACTGATGCGCAAGTTCAAACTCTTCAAATGACTTCTGCTTCAAACACCGCCGCCTCACTGGGACACTCTCCATCTGGACACTTGTTTTTATTTTAAATTTCAGTCTGCAAAATGGACAGTGGGCACTGCACCATTTTCTGTCCGGAATTAAAATCTGAAATAATGTCTGCTAATCTGGGTTTATTTGTTCTGATGTTTTACAAAATACAAAAGCTGTGTGGCATTCATTTGTGATGTAAAAGCAAAATGAGACACCAACAAAAATCCCTTATCACATCCCCAGCTGGTTCTCATTGCTCACCTAAATAAACCATTCCTGTTAAATGCAGTGTAACTCAGGTGTATGTTATCATATTGTGAATCCTCTGTTTGAAGATGAACTTTATGCCGCTATGCTGATGAGTGTGGATTTTCACCTCTGCACTGTTTTATAACTGGAGCTCTTGCCAGCTGATGTTTCACTGGAAGATTTGAACACTATTTATCTGTTTTACACTCTTTTATCTAAATTCTTGTCACAACTGGAGCCCATTCCAGATGTTACCGGGTAAAAATCAGAGTCCTCAAGCCACCAAAGAGCCAATCCAAAGAGACAGAGACATCTATAGCCAATTTAAAAACACCAGTTAACACCGAGACATGCATTTCAGGTTAAGTTAAAGTTAAAAATTAAGTTGAAAATCTTTATTTATTTATTTTCTGCTAGTGCCCCAAAGCTCTAAAGGTATCCAAGCTTCTTCCTGGAATTTAAAAAAAGAAACAGAAGATCCAAGAATTTAAAGTTATTTCATCTGCTTAATCTATAAACTGACTAACAGTTGGCCAACTCAATGTTATCAACTCACGTTCAATGAGCCGATAAGGTTCAGTGTGTGTGTCCAATCACACTTTACTTCTATGAGGCCCTGCACTACCTGTTTATTGTTAATGAGTCATTTTAGCAAGATTAAGCAACCCTGAATCAACCTCTCTGTGCACACTGCAGGTCAGTTTATTTCTCTTGCAGTTATTTAATTGATTAAATATGAGAAAGTAGCAACAAGTGCCTTCGTAATTTCCTGGAGCCATCCCATAATATCATAAAATTTCCTTTAATCACTTAAAAACGATCTGAAAGCTTGTTTCTTTCTGAGCTGAGTTTTAATCTGTTTATTTCAGTCTAAAGTGGATAACAGAAAGAAAAAAGTAATAAACTAAATCAAAATGACCATTTCAGGTAAGTTTTAAATGTTTTAATGTCAATTAGATTTTTTTTATTTTGATTTTTGCCCATAATCAGTAACTTGCAGACAAATTGCATCATTGGTTTGAGTTGATGCTAAACGTGCAGGCAACAGGCCAAAGAATCACTCTTGCATTTTATAATAAACACGCTGAATAACTTAGAACTTCACACAGAAATACATGCAAGCATAAAGTGTTTTTTTTTATAAATTCATATAAATTCTTCTTATAAAAAATGTCCCAAAGACAGGCTTTTTTTAAAAAAATGATTATTATTGGCGATCACAAATGAGATCCAGCAAATCTTGACACACAAAGCCGAAGCTTTAAAAAGTATTCTCAGAAATTTGCCCTTTTCATCTTGTAAATTTGTAATATTTTACCGCTGCATTTGTTTTTTTTTCTCAGAAATTTGAATCTTTTGATTGTAGATTTCTTTTAAATCAAAAATTAGAATTTTTTTCTATAAATTTAGATTTTTAGATTGTTTTTATTGTTTTTATGTTATTCAGTAAATGTAGTAAGTGAGAAATTAAGTACATGTCTGCCGCCTTTAGATTTATAAGTTACGTCAAAGCTATCTGTAAAGTTTGATCAACCAGTGCGCTGGCAAACGCTGACAGTGAACTCCATGCTGACCGTCTCGCCCTGTGTGACAAACAGTGTTGGTCAAGTTACTTCAAAATAGTAATTAGTTGCTAGTTACTGATTACTTCTCCAAGAACGTAATCCTGTTACTTTACTGATTACCTATTTTCAAAAGTAATTAGTTACTTTATTACTTCGTCTCTTCCCACGCAGAGTGTACAGCGGACGCTGTTGTTTTTGTCACTGTTTACAGAATCAAACTCAAAGAAGGGTCAGTACTTTCAAGCTTGAAACGCTGCACGGTCGTACTCTCTCCCGCACTCCATATTATCCATTGTTGATCTACACGCGTCTGTTGCTGCCACGGACGTCGCACGCTCGTACGTCATTGTCATGAGACACTCACAAACAAAATCACGGTTTAGTAACGCAGCGTGCTTACGGGAAAGTAACAGTAATCTAATTACTTTACTCGTTACTTGAAAAAAGTAATCGGATTATGCGTTACTGCCCATCTCTGGTGACGAATAAGAGCAAAACCTCATGAATGACACAAGAGAAAAAGAACATACCTAAGCCTTGGACACTGTAGACTCCTCACCTGAAAACTGCAGAAATTAAAATGTAAAAAAATTAGATTTACATCAATTACATTTCTCATTTTGAATACGCTCCTGATTCTTATCCCACGTCTGTTTAGTGTTTTCCAACCTGCAGAAGTACATGATGGACCTAATAACATCCCGGTAATAACATCAATAGAGCATCATTAGAAAATGAACTTACTTCAACAATTTTTAAAAAATAATTAAAATATTTTTATTTGATACGGGCAATGCAGAAACTGATCAGCTGCAGGACAGTTTATAGCTACAGCTAACCGTCCACCTCTGACCCTATACTCTAAACAATATACAGTTCAAACTTACAGTTTTCACTTATAAAATACACACAGAAATGGTCAGAAGATCACAATAACTCTTAACTGAGTCACTCTGACAATAAACCAGAGGTCTGAGAGAAACCAAAAGTTGGCTGCAGAGCCTCTCAGCTGCTCTTTTTGCTGTTGTGTTAACAACAAACTTCAGATGTTTGTGATGTTCATAAACATTCATTTTCTCTCTGTGTGCAGTTTTATCCAAAAACACAGCAGAAATAATTCATGCTAGCGCCGCACTGTCAGTTGTTTTTATTTACGCTTCACTGAGAGGCTATCAAGCTTGACACTGGATATTTTAGGAACCTGTTTTCTTTACTAACAGGGATCTCAGCCATGACATTAAAAAAAAGGAAGAGTAACTTGGAATCAAGCCGACTGCGAGCACAGCAGTAGTAAATTAACTGTAGATCATTTACATTGTAAACTTGGGCTGTAAATGCATAACAAAAATGTTTTTAATCCATGCGTGACTCATCTTCAGATATCACCACTACTTTCAGGCGTGCTGTAAAGAGGCATTTAACAGGCATTATTAAATTTGAAAAAGGAAATAAAAGACTGATAAACAACAATAAATCCTGCTTTTAGAACTTCATGTGTCCAAACGCCTGCTTTCATGACTCATAACCTTGAACTCTGAAGTAAAAACGACATGCTCTGAAGAATGCGAGCGACCAATCAACATATTACACACAATGTAATTACTTCAGTGTATTTCCCAGAATATGCTGCCTTAAACACGCTACTGTAATTTTATCATAACATCCAGAGTTCAAAGGAGCGGCAGGCTGACAGACACACCTAACAGATGAGTGTTGTGCTGCTGTAATAGTTTATAGAGACGAGCAGATACACTATATTTATACAGAAATTCGGCCTCAGTGGTTTCCAAAACATGCCAAAAAAACAGCAGCAGATGAGCTGCGTACTCTGACCGAGCAAAGTCGTGCACGTCTCTGTGACAGTGTTTTCATGTGAGGGGAAACGAAAGCTAAATAATGATCAGCATTTATAGAAAATTAAGTTAAAGATGCCGTACAGAATCCAACAGACACATGAGATCTGCTTTTGCAGATGCTTACAGTGATTTTCAGCTTGTTGGGCAACTCCGTCATCTGGTTCAAATGGACCAAAAACAGAAGCGATGCTGAAGGGGGGGTCTGGGGTGGCATCGACCCATACATATTGCTGAATGTGTACGGATTGTGTTGTTTTCCTGTTGCACTTTTAGACACCGGTGGAGTCCAGATTGGAAATGCAGTTTGTTGATAAGCTCAATGATAAGGCAGAAAACATGTGTCGCTGTTTTCTAGCAACATTTACGATCAGTTATTGATTAGTGGAGCTCAAATAAATGATTAACTTTATATGGATCCTTCACTGAAATGCTGTTTTCTAACTTTTTCTTTATATACTTTAGAGGTTTTTTGGTCACATAATTGTTTATTTTTTCTTGATTGTCAGCTTTTTTCTCAGTATTTTTTTGTAAATATTTTTAAAAGAAATTTACCTGATTTTTCCCTTTATATATTTCTCTTAAATTTGCCATTTTTGTCATACATTTGCCTGTTTTTTTCCCTGTAAATGTGTAAAAAATACTGTAAATTTGTAAAGTTTTTTTCTCTGATAAATTTGACTGCCTAATTTATTTATTTTTTCTTTTCTAAATTGGACATTTTTTTTTTTACAATAAATCTGTTTGCAGGATTTTTTTTTCTTCTCCCCGCCATCACCAAATGCTTGCTCATAGGGGACTGTCTGTTCATTGGGTCTTTCTCTGTACAGTATAAAGCACCTTCAGATTACCTTTTCTTCTGCTGAAACGGTGCTTTATGAGTAAACTGTTGAGTACAGTTTTAATGTACCTGTACTTTAAGTAATTAGACACCTTTCTACTTCAACTACACCCTATTTTGGATGCAGATCTGGTTCTTGATACTGTATACCGTGCATACCAGCTTTAGTTACCTATTATTTTTCAAATTGTAGAACTCCACTAATACACTGAATTGGTGAAGTTATATTATTAAAATAAACCCGTATATCGGTATATAAGAAATTCATAATTAATTTCAACACAATTAGAGTGATGTACATACCGATAAATCAAAATTTAGGATTCACTAAAATTGCATGTATGATTTTGAATAAAGACTGTTCAACTTTAAGTACATTTTGATGATAAAACTTTAGCATTATGAGTCTCTGCACTTGTTTCACCAATTTTTTTTTTGCCTTTGAGAGTTCTCAGGAAAGGTGGAAGAGAGCAAGGGAAAGGCAAAATTCCCAGCTTGCAGCACAGGAGTCACTTCCTTAACCTGGAGAGTTATACTGGTGTTACTACAAAGTATTTCATGTAATACTTTCTGTAAACAGAGCACAGGGCTGCACATGAGCCTGAAAATCAATGACATCCATCAGTCAGTCCATCCAGCCAGAGCTGGACCAAAGGTGTGACCAAAGGTGACAGCTGGAACAAAGGTCAACTTAGGATCTGACTCATCTCTTTGCCACAACATGTACCAATCTGCAGATCCACCTCACACTACACCTTCCCATCACTTGTGAATCCCAGATCCCATGACGCTTGAACTCTCTGGCCTTGGGGCAGCTCTCTGTAGGGGGCCCAATGTTTTCCACCTGCCCTCCCCAAACCATGCTGTCTTGAAAACACCACTGTACATTAGACGGGATATAGACACATCAGGGATTTTGCACAGTGCATGTACGGCATCTGGATTTAGGAGGCCTAATAGTTTCCAGAAAGCATCAGTGCGCACCCTCCTCCAGTCACTGTGTGCGGTGTGGCTAAATACACGCTGTATGTCTGCACATTCACCCTGACACATTAATCACATGTAATCAACAGTCAGGTCTCCTCTCTGTCAGCACTGTGAAAGCTTCTGCCCGCTGCCCTCGGCGTGAGCGCGCCTCGACGCTCCGCGCGCACGAGCAGCCCTGTTTGTTTGTGTTGAGCGATTGGAAATGGCGGAGAGCAGAGACCAAAGCGATAACTCGGGCTAGCAAACGCAAGTGCGCCGTCATTGAAAAGCAGAAACCTTTCGCAAGTGGTTCTCTGAGTTACTTACGGTTTGCTGCTGCAGACGGGACACAAGTCGCACGCGAGGTGAGCGGATTTTCGGAGCGAGGTTTGGATTTAGCGGAGCTACTTAGCTGGCTAAGCTAACCGTGCTAGCAACCTGGCGTTAGCTGGCTCCCAGTGGTGTGTGTGTGATTTTAAGCACGCAGGCTTGTTTGTCAACATAAGCTGACGTTAAATTGATAGCGAGCCAGCTAACATACAACTCCCCCGGTCACTCAGCTTAACCTGTGTGGTTATAACATGGTGGCCACGGCTGAGCGCAGATTTATCTGTGCAAAGTGAGAGTGGATAAAAAAGTCAGACATCTGACCATCCTGGTCGCCAGCAAGCTGCAAGTTAAGCTGGTCAGCCAAGTTAGCTAACTGGCTTGCTTTGCACACAGTCTAAACTGACTCTTTTGTTTGCCTGGGAATTAATCAGCCAGCGTGAAGCAAGATCTCAGTGTTTGCAAGCTGAACGGACGGCTGAACAGGTAAGCATCGCCGTGAATGCATGACATGTCATCCCTACAAACCCTGACTCAAGTGGCTGCAGCAGCGCAGGGTGCGCTCAGGGCCTCCAAACTTGCCTGACTCATTGTTGATTTTTCCACATAACGTTACTAAATTTCACAGACACCATCTTCTCCAGCGGGATTTATAACGTGCAGGGCTCCGCGGAGCTTTTTCTTTCACTCTTTTTCCCCTCCTCCTTCTTCACTCCCCCGCCACCTGCAAAGAAACGAGATCAGGCAGGTCTTATGTAATATGGTAGAGCCGGCCTCAAGGTGTCGCTGCGGTTCATTCAGGCCGGATTCACAAATCAGCGTGGCTTACACATGCTTTGATGGTGGGCGTGTCCGACATTTGGAGGTATCCATTGTCATAGCAGCAGCAGTTAGTATAAGCCAGGCTAGCTACGTGTTAACATAGACAATATAAACATGTCTGCTTGTCACGGCAGGTCGTGAAATAGTCACAGCCCTTTAATCTACTGATTTGGGTTTCTGGCTATGAACTTTCCTCGGACTCGTGTCACGTCAGTGCACACGAAGTCCACGTTTTCCAGAGGGAAGAAGTCCACATATGGAGGCTGTGGGGAAAGGGTTGGTGGTGGAGTCGATCATTTTTGCTTTAAACTTGATCTCTGTTTACACATTTGCTTGGCAAACAGAGGTTGCTGGTTGAATTCCAGCTGTGGAGACAAATGGATTGTGTCAGGAAGGGTAGCCTGTTTTAAATTGTGCCACATGAAACGTGGTACTGTGAACTACCCTGTTAGGTAAACTGTAATAATTTTCGGTTACAACGCAGCTATTGCTCTGTTTTCAGGGGTGACTGTGGAAGGTATATGTGCTGCAGACATGAGCAAATGTGCAGATTTGTGTGACTGAACATGAGGAAACTTTTTCTCACTATTTAGCTTGCATTCTTTCCAATGACCAAGAGGGGATGACTTCGTTTCTTGTCTGCCATCTATCTGCATGTCCTCCTCCTGTACATCTATGAATCTTCTCTTTGATCTTGCTCTTTTCCTACCTGGCAGCTCCATTTTCAGCATCCTTTGTCCAAGATCCTATCTACACTGTGGTAGAGCAGTTTTCTTCCGTTTTACCTGGTCTCCTGCATGCACAATATTCCTATTTTCCCGCTGTCCATCATGTCAGCCAGGTCTCACCCTTTAAATGTAAGGACTGTGATTGGTAAAGCCCTACTCTTACCTCCACACTCCTGCCTTTCATTCTCTCTCGCTGCCTCCTAACATGCCTTCCCCCTCTATTCTCCCTTTGTTTTTAGCCAACAGCAGCACAGTTTCCACTGGCATTGTGTTGGCCAACAGTACCGGAGGTGGTTGTTGTTAACCCTGGGCCCCAGCCAATCCGGCATGACAATCTTATTCTTGATGGTCGACGTGTTCGATTGAGAAATAATTTTACTCCAGAGGCTTTTCCTGATATATTCCTCCTCATTTATCTGGGCTTGGGACCAGCACTAGGAGTGCACTGGCCTGTGCCAGTGTCAGGTTTCAAGGTTTCAACAGGGGGGTGACTGGTTTTCAAATGACTTATAAATGTTAATGTTTATATAGAAGTTTAAATGCCTTGAGTTCTCTTGCTCTGTGACCTCAGTAAGCACTTAACTGGTAAACTTCCTTGGTTCAGTTTCTTGTTTTATATTGACTAAAAGAAGTTAATTTTATACTTTATAGTCAAATTAAGAGTCAGAAAATAGGATTGTATTCTCAGTGGCGAGTGCATCACAGTCATATCCACCCCTCGCTCTTCACGTCAGGTTTCAAAACATCAATGTGTCGACATGCCGTTCGCTATAGGATTTCACTCACCTGTGGGTGGTCCCGTATTTATACTTTCAATCCTTGTTATGCTTATTTTTATGCTTGATTGACTTCTCATTCACTTTGATTGCCTGAAACATGTGCCAGTACTTGAAAAGTTTAACTAAATGAGCACTGAAGCCTGAGTCGTTGTACTTTCTTTACCTATAACTTGTGCCTTGAATCTTGTGCAGAACCTCACACTGTCTATAATGTCTGTTATAGCTGTGTGGTGTCATCAGCTGGAATGTCAAAAATGTGTGTAATAGCCAGTAATTTAGGTTACTCTTGCATGTATTTGTTTTGTAGTTGGTCTTTTGTGTTAAACCAAGTGTTTAACACAAAGGACTAGCAGTGAAAACTCTTCACTTCAGCTGTTTGATTTGCGTCTTACCTGTGCTTATTGTTACAACATGCAAAAAGACATGCACTATATTTCCACTTCAAAGTACAGCTTAGCCCAATATTATGTGGCACAAGGCCGAGAACTTAAACTCTTTGGAGGTCGGTTTCATGTGGAGCTCTTGTGAGATCATGAGGATGAATAGGGTCCTATGGAGCTGTAGCCCAAAAAATGTAAATTTAATGAAGCAAACATTTTTCTGAAATACTTTCTTTTTAATGCTAGGGATGTCACAACACCATGAGTTGCTTTAAGGCATCCAGTATTTTGGTTTCAGGCATGAAGTGAGCAGCAGAGAATTTCCCCTTCAACCAGCTGCTTTCTATACACACATGGTCTGTTGTGGTTTAACTGCCTTTAACTAATTCTGGCATTTAGTTATTTTTTGGAAAGGGGTGCCATTGAAGGAGTGTGTCCTGTCATAAATCCTTAACGGACCAGTCATGATGCATTTAATAAATTCTAGTGTTTTACGGGAAAAAAGAAAGGTCATAAGTGTTGTTTTATTTCGTTTTGGACACATTATCAATACTCTGTTTTCAAAAACTTAAAACTGTGGGGTTTTTTTTGTCTAGAAGCACGTGTAAATAATTATTTTACCTATTTAGCTCCTTATACTCCTTGCAAGAGATCCCTGCTGTGCCTCCAGCTGAACTGAAGCCAGTTTCTGTACTAATTAATTAATGGGATTGGAATGATAATGGGAATGGCACTTCTAGCTTGTCTCTCCATAAGGCTGTTTGAAACTGGAAAATGCTTAGGGAAAGTGGATGGTAATTTTGCATGCTGCTTATACAGACAAAGTAAATATTAGCCTTCAGTTTAACAGAATAGACTAAATTCACCATATTTGTCAGTTTTTTGTAGTTTTTTGTTTTTTTATTCTTGAGTGGTTGTGCCTTTAATGCCATTGTGAAAAGATGTGTGCATTTGGAAACTGAATTGGAAGCCTTTGATTACCATACACTTGACTACAAAACTAAAACATTTCAGCTAAAAATATAGATTTTCAGTAGCTTCAAACAGAATATGCAATTTTTGACAATTAATGGGAGGGAATGCTGCCAAGTTGATATATTTTAGGAATCAGCTGTAAGTTGAACTCCGATTCAAACTGATCCTTGGGGTGCTGCAGGTGTGTCTTCATGGGCACAGCTTGACACTTGATTGAAATTGGATTATGATCAAAATACAAACAGTTAATTATTGTGATCTATTTCCACTAAACTTGTTCCCAGAATTGTCTCTGATTATTCCAGTTTTAACCAAAGTTTCATGCATTTCCAGGCATTCCCAGTTTCACATGGGCGGCTGTGATATGATGCTCCATTTATATCGTGTTTAATCTGTTTGGAAGTTGTTAGTAAAAAACTAAAGGCAACTTGTTTGATAGACATTTATTTCCAAATGGATATTCTTACGGTAAATAAATCTGAAGGCTAAGCTGATGTTGCTGATCATTTACCTATTACCTTAAATATTAGGATTACAACAGGCTGATCATAAATTATATTTGAGCTTTATTAATACTTTGAAATTTGACCTTTTATTGCAATGGTAACTGACAAATGGTGTTTAAACAGTCATCTAAATTGTGCCTTAAGAGTTCTGTCTTTGATATGTAAACAGAAGTCTGTGATAAGAGGACTGAATTGGGCTTTGCTCCTTGAGTATAAATCTGTTTTACATGCAGGGGAGGCAATGGATATTTCCATAGATCCCAAGTTAACAAGTTAAAGTTTTCCAGTTGACTGTGTTCAGACACAAGATGCAAGAAAATGCAAAGCAGCTGCGGTGACTCAACAGCTTATTATGCATAGGCTTTAAGAATTAAGCTGGGTTTTTTTCTTGTAGCCTGAGAACTTATGCTTACCAAGGTGTATTTGTCAGCTTACTTTTCTCCAAATCCTAAAATAATATCTCTGTAAGCTTTTGCAGGTATTTTTAGGGGGAAAGAAATCTCCTTTATCGTGTTAAATAATTGGATTTTTTCTTATCATGCATGGAGCAAAATTAACTGCTTTGTTTTTGCTTGAGTGTGCTCAGTGATAGCCGCTAATCTGTTTGTGTAGTACGTGTAGTATTGCTGCTGCAGACTTTGTCTTGTTCTAAGTGAAAGCATTGTAACTGGGCCTCAGTTGACCGAGATGTAGCCCAGATAAGGATATAGAGTTCAGCGTAGGCCTCAGTTATTCAGCTCGAAGTTTGTGAGTGTGGCACCAGCATGGTCACACAGTAAGCCCAACAAGATTGTCAAAACAAACCGAGACTGGAAGTAGCGAATTTCACTATTATTGTTTTGCAGCGTTTAAGAAAAAAAAAACCCCAAAAAACATCAAAACAAATATTTAAATAATGGATAGACTTTTTTTACAGCTTAGAGCCAGAGAAGAGATAAAGATAAATAACCACCGTTTTTCCTGGTTTAAGGAGAAACTCGGTTTGGTGACATGTAAGCTCAGTTGGTCATACAGTACACATACAGTAAAGGCAATCGATGAAAGTTTCTTGCTTAACAGAAGTCTATGGATTTTCCTGCCCATTAGATAAACAGCCCAGTCAACCACACCTTTATAGGGGACATGAAACGGTATACATATAAAGGCTAATTTACACCACTGAGCTCTGCTCTTAAATCTGAAAGAGATGTAACTCTGTCTGTGAAGCGGGATTTAAGAAATAAGTGCTAAAAGCTAACGTTTTAAAAACAAGTTTAGCGCCATCTTCTGTCAGTACAGAACATGCGTCATGTGGTTGGTTGGTTGCGGCTAATATAATTACATTAGTTCATTATAACTAACTAGAGACAGAATTGATACCTCAGAGGAAAATAACGACACTAAAATTAAAAATCAGTTTAAGGGGATCGCATTTGTGCTGCCCCAGACTGCAACTGTCCACTTTCTCTGTCTGTCTCTTTAGCAGTAAGTGTCTCTTTGGCTAGCTGCATTTAAATGGGAATATCTAGCTGTTAGCTGTAATGTTGGGGTTTTTAAAGCACTTTATAAATATGAACGGTGTGGAGGAGAGCCTGTTTGAGCCAGGTGACAGGCGGTTCACCAGACTGTAAATGATGCCGTATCCTTTGGCCTGATGAGCAAATGAAATGTTTACCTTTCTCTCAAAGCATGGCATCAGGTCTGATGTTAAAATACAAGGTACAAATGCCCTGAAGTGTGTAACATGTTGTAGTTCATCAGAGAAAATGTTTGTTTGCAGTTTTGAGCTATTTGACTGGAGATTTATTACCATAATACAGCAATTTGTTAACTTTTGTGAGGGTTGCTTTGTTTTACTTTCAGAGTGTCAGGGATCAGGTTGAAATGGTCCATGGGGGCGTATTTTGCCTATGTGATCTTGAGTGCATGTGTTTATTGATACTGGGATTCCTGCATGACTGTGAGTCATGCAGTTGTATTGTATTAGCTGGTCTGAACTTCTTAAATCTGATCTACACATACACTCCATATTCTGTTAATTAAGAACAAACTGAAACTAATAAACACATGCACTGAAAGTAGAAAACTCATCCAAAGAAACTAACTGGAACTCGGCTGAAAAGAATACATGAAAACTAAATAAAAAATGAACAAACACAATTATTAGATCCCTGCCGTGTGGTGATATACCAAAGTTCAGTAAATACCTTTGAAAGAGAGAGTTAATGTAAACTGTAGATGTGTAGGGAGCTGATTTTACAAGAGGATAATCATATGCATTTAATAGTGTTTTTCTGTCCAGTTCCATTATTACCTTTTGGCACAAGCAATGAAGCCTACCTAAGGATGAGCTACGTTTGAGGCATATTGCTGGGAGTGGGATCCCTGCTCCTCCTCCTCCTCCTCCTCCTCCACACTCAGCTCTGCGTCTGTATGGAGAACGAGCAGCCATTTTAGCACTCAGCAGTGCTGCAGCCTGCCTGCCACTGTCACAGCTTTCTTCCTCTAATTAATCCTGTTTGTTTTGAAGCCCCCAGGATACCTGCAGCCAACCTGAGAAAATGCCACTGTGTGCTTTCACTTTGGGTCACAAAGAAAAAGATGCCTGATGATGATTGGTCTCTGTAGAGAGAGATCAGTGAGGGTCACCTGACTGCCACACTGATCTTATGGCTCAGCGTGTACATTAGTCAGTGTTTAGTGGTGTCATAAAGCTGCAGATTGGAACAGAAGTTTCTGGCTGAATCTTGTTTGTGCATTTCCATAAAATTTGCACATTTTGTAATAAATAAAATTAAACCATATTTAGCTTCTTTGATGAATAATGTATAGTTTAATAGATGATTCAGTTCAGTGCTGAGTGAATAGTCTTCTTTACTTTGTCTGTCTTCGTGTTTAACATAAAATCAAACGGAGGGTACTGACATTTAATTAGGTATACTCCTGTTCCAATTCAGTATGGTTGCCTTGGCTTTGAGTTTCTGTCAGTGCAGAGTGTCAATCTGATACCAGTGTTTAGTTAATAAGCTGTATTCCTCGCTGTAAGGAAGAGACTCGGGCGAACTGGGAGAACTTTCCTAACTTTGATAAATAAAAAGTGAGAAATAAATCCAAACAAAAATATTAATTTACTGAACCTATATTAAGTAGTAGAGTAAATTTCATTTTTTCCATCCATCCATTTCCTTTTCTTTAATTTAAGATTTATTTAACTGATTTAATTCAGGATCACGTGGGGGCTGGAGTCTATCCCAGCTGTCATGGTGCAAGGGGCAGGGTACACCCTAAACAGGTCACCAATCTGGACTAATACACAGACAGACAACCATTCACGCCAGTGGCCAATTTATCACCAACTAACCTAACCCCATGCATGTCTTTGAATTGTGGGAGAAAGCCAGAGTACTCAGAGAGAACCCGCACAGTCACAGGGGAGAACATGCAAAACGCCCTTACACTGAAAGGCCTCAGGCTGGGTTAAAACGCAGGACCTTCTTGCCATGAGGCACTCCTACATCTTTTAGTAAAGCAAAGCTCAGTATTGTGGTTTTTCTACATAGTAATCACACAGTTACTGAATTTTAAAATGTATTTTTAGACTAAAGTACAGCAAATGTCTGCAGGTGCATGCAACAGTTAAGACAGACCCAGGTGGTAGTGGGCTGCTGGAGTTTAGTGAAGGTGTTCATGTCTTCGTGAGGAGGGATTGTAATAACCTCCTCTGTCTAGCACCATCATTGAATTGCATTTTTTAATGTAACTGTAGTGGCATTCCCATCAGCCACTGTGCTTTGTGGTTAGAGCTAATTACCAAATGCCAACACACCCATGACATACATGATAATTTAACAACATGATATTAAACCAGCTTGCCACTGTAGCTGCCAACATCAATTATTTCTGACAGCATTTTCATTGTGACAATGGGATGTTTGCATTTCATCAAAGTACGACTGTGCCTTCACAGAACCCCAAAAGCTTTAGATAGACTCTTGGTCAAAGTAGAGCGATTTAAAAGTAACCAGTAAAATTTGCGTTGGATTCTGTAGCCAATGGAAGGCCAGCTTAGTTCTGTGATGACTTGTTTAGTCACCACACTAAGTCACACAGTTAAAAGATAAACTTGGAAGTCACTGTTACTACAGGGTGTCTTTAAACCCTTTATCTCCCTCATATCCCTGACCAATTTAGAGTCACAGATTAATCCAACTTGTATGTTTTTGGACTGTGAGAGGATGCCAGAATACATGGAAACCCACACATTCAAACTCCACAGAAAGACCCTAACTGACCAGGAAGCTTGCTGCGAGTCTTCAGCGATAAACAGCACACTACCGGTGCAATTGAATCATTACAGGCTTTTGCGTTCATTTTTGCTACAAAGCTTGCATTTTTTTTTCTTGTTACAAATCAAGCACATCCTTTTTCTTTACAGGGATTAGATTTCCTCCAGAGAGCTCTCACTCAACAAGATGGGCTGGTACTTAAAATATACTTTTGAGCCATTTGAGCACACAAAGCGCTTTCTTACTACAAGCGTCATTCACCCATTCATACAAGTGCTCTTTTTTCCTCCTTAGCCGTAAAAGGCTGATGGCGGGTGATGGGCGGTTTCGGACACAAGAACAAGGCAACGTAGGAGTTTGAAATTGACACCATAGGTGTTTTTACTAAAAATCTTGTGAGTTTGACTCTCAGTGACCTTGACTTCAAGGTTAGTGATCAAGTTTTATGAAAATCTTGTGATTCCCATAACCTGAGAATGAGGTGATGTACGATTTTCAAATTGATAACATATTTGTGTCTACTAGGAGGCTGAGGGCTAGCACTGGAGGCGGCCAGTATATTTTTCTATACCTAAGCACTTTCAGCTTAATATTCACACACTAACTCCAATAAATGCATCAGGATTAACTCAGTGTTCAGGATCTTGCCACACAGGTTGGAGGGGCCAAGGGTTGAACCACTGACTCTCCAGTTAATAGACGGCACCATCTACTTCCTGAGGCACCCCAAGAGCTATTTATAGAAATTAAAACCTGTTCAGGGATTAGTAGTGGTTCCAGTTGTCTTTGTCTCCAGATCACTCAGTCTGTGCTTTGGTCAACTTTTTGTTGCAGGGTTCGGCCTGTGTCGAGCAACCTGCAGACTTCCTGCAGTTGAGGCGCTTAACTCCATACCAGACTAACCAGTGGCTCTCTCTGTCTTCTTATTTTCATATTTTAATTTGTTTATTTGATTTTCATTTAAGTTAAAAGTTTTTTTTTTTAATAGTTTAATAAGGGCATGATGTTTTAAGTTTATCAATAACCTTACTAAATAGTCAGTTACTTTCTGAATTACAGATTCTCAAAATGCACCGGGTGCAAGTTCTTTTTGATCCCTCATAATTTTGTAAGTGCTGGAGATGGCTACGTGAAATTTTCAAGGCTGAAAATCAGATTTTTAATTCCTGTTTACAAACACCAGCCAAATCCAAATTAATTTTACACAGAAGGAATCACAAGTCGAAGGTAAGCCTGGTATGAAAGCGTAGATAAACACAAGACATTTCATTTCGTATAACAAGTTTTATCGTTTATTTATTTATATAGCACATTTAATTACAACAGCAACGTTGACCAAAGTGCTGTACAAAAATACAAAATAACTAGCACCAAATAACTTCTCATATTTTGATCAGTCACCTGTCTCACATGATGAAGGTTCACCCAAAAAGCACTTTGTGAATTTTCTGAAGTGAATGATCAGAAAACAGATAAAATAGCTAGGGTACTAGGGCTGGGTATCGTCACTGATTTCTAGAATCGATTCGATTCCAATTTACATGGTCCCAATTCGATTCGATCCACGATTTGATTCCATTCGATTTGATTCGGTTTGAATCAGGAAAATGTTGCCTCTGACAAACAGATATATTATAATTCTGATCATTTATCAGTGCTGACACTTGTGAGACTTATTCAGAGGTGGAAGCATCACAGCAGATGCCTTTGTGTCAAAGTAACTGAGGATAAAACAGAAACACTTGAAGGAGATTTTCCTGGCCTGGCTTTTTATAGCAGATAACCTTAAAAATATTCTGCAGTAGAACAAAAACGGAAGAAAACCATGAATCAATTGATTTTAATCGCAAAATCTAGTATCAAAACCCACCCCTATAGGGTACTAATGCTTGTTTCTGTTCTTCTACATCACAGATGTTAAACCAGCTTTAGATTGTGACTTGGAGTGGCTACAACATTGATCTGGTTGCTTAAATATTTTTCATCCCTGAAAATTGTAAATATTTATGAAGTTATGAGTGCTCAAAATTGACAGGGAAACAAAAAAAATCTGAACAACTTTGTGTACTTTGATGACCTGCAACTAAAACTAAAAAAATGGGATACTTGGGGGTC
>VUQG01005018.1:7737-24766 GCA_015106755.1 Etia nguti | reverse complement strand
CTTCTTTTTCTCAAAAAAAAAAAAAAAAAAAAATCTTTTTTTTTGTTTTTTTTGTTTTTGTGGGGGGGGGTTTTTTTTTTTTTTTTTTTTTTTTTTTTTTTAAACATTTGGCAGTAGTTTGTTGAGATATTGGATGCTGTTGATATAAAAATGCTTTTTTTTTTTTTTTCATAAACCCAAACTCTACAAATATTTGTTTCCTTTGCAGTGATTCCTCCGGAGAACCTTGTAATAATAGACCCTGGGCATCTTGGACAATTGGAGATTACATGGAATCCCCCAGACAGCTTGCCTAACATGACAGAGTGCTCAGTACGATATCAGCTGGAGTACTACAACACCTACCGGGACAGCTGGGCTGTAAGTGCTTAGTCTTTTTTTTAGATCTTACACGGAAGCGCTTAACCTGCCTGAACTCCTCCCAGAATGATTTTCTCAGGAACATGACCTGCTCTGGTAATGGGCCAATTAATAGCCGTAATTACAAGCAATAAAATGTTTACTTCAAATTATATCTTTGTGACTTCAACAATATAAAGGTACCTCAGCAGGACTGTAACTCTGCAGAGATCACAAACAAACAGTTTCTTAAAGCTGCTTCATCATGATGGGATTTGTGTCTCTGTAATTTTAAACCCAATTTTGTGGGACTTTCTCAAATAAACTCAATTGCACTTCCACATATTTATGCCAAAGACTCTATGTCTAAATAAGATAAAACCAGAACATAGTCTTGATACTTTTTCCAAATAATGTGGGTGGGTGATGCTGTTAGTTACATCTCAGTAACAATTAGTATGACGCATTGATCATTATCTTGACTGATCATTATCTTACAATGACTGAAAGAATGAGCTTATCTGCGCCTATCATGATAACTGTGCCTGATAATGGGACGTGTCTAGACAACTATGCAAAGCTCTTTTATATCTTTTAAACAGTTCAAGTAAAATATGAAACAGCAGATATAATGTGACTTACTGAAAATTGATACGTAAGTTGTTGCTTTTGTTTTACACAAGCCTCAGTATTACAGTAAAAGTTTTGTGGGAGAAAACTTTGTCAAGACATCTTTGTTAAACGAAATAAGAAAAATTCAGTAGATCAGGAAACTTTAGCATGCAGTAACACATTTGTGCTTTTGCAGAGCATCAGGACTAATAAAAGGACCTACACTGCTCAGTTTGACCTGATGAAAGATGTTAGAGTGAGAGTCTACACCTTGCTGAGTGGGACCTGCACCAACGATACCGTGATCAAGAGCACAGACTACACTGAAGTCATCCAGAAACCTCAAAGCACAGGTCAGCCTTCCAAGGCCTATAAAATTTGTGAAAAGTGGTATTAGCAAGATCATAGCTAATTTGATCCTTTCTTTTACATGTATAGGTGTTGTGGGTATTGAAGTCCTGGATTTTAAATGTGTGTTCCACAACATGGAGTACACAGAGTGCCAGTGGAGAAGAAGTGAAAAGATACCAGACAACTCCCATCAAAAGCTATATTTCTGGTATGTCTGGCATGTCAGAGCTTTGTTGGCTCGTGACGTGGCCCATAACAAAATATTCCACTATCATTTGGAAGAGATAATGAAATAATCAGCTTGTTTAATTTTTTCCTGAGAAACATCTGTCCACTTTCTCTAATATTGTATGATTTGATGAGATTTCTATTCACCAGTTAACTAGATATGAAAAAGGGCAGTAAATCAAAAAACTATTCAATAACTAAACTGATTGTGAAACATTCTTCTTTTTATAATGTAAGCTGTTTTCATCAGTGTTTAATTGGTAATGAGGCTTACGTTTATAAAAGAACACCGCGAAACAAAGACGAGCTCCTGTTAATTTGCCCTGGAGAATAAAAAGAGAAAACAAACCAGTTGTCTTCTTCCGCTGATGAGCGGAAGAAAACTGGGCAATACTTTTATGTGCATAGTGTTTAATGAGAATAGATCTTGTTAAGGCACGTACCCACGCAATTATCTGGAAACTGCGACGGAAACTTTTAAGAACACTTCACGCTGAAATGCATCAGTGGATCTTTTACTTTTATTTTTCTTAGTGGGAAGAATTTCCTCAGTATTGAGTTACTCGTGTCTTGTACTGATTAAGATTTAATGTTGTCACATTATGTAAAACAGGATGTGGATGCAGACGCTCATCTGATCTGTTTGTTCTGCAGGCACAAAGAACTTGGACAGGCTGAGGAATGCCCAAAGTACAGCACATTAGGCGGTGTCAGGATAGGCTGCACATTCGCAGATGTATCGCTCCCTGTATTCACTGATATCAACTTCTGTTTAAACGGAAGCTCTCCTGAGGGGCCACTAAAACCAACATTTGCCTCCCTGCAAATCCAGAACCATGGTAAATACAATTCCCGCTCCCGTTTTGACTCACCGCTTGCTCAACTTTGATTTGACCGAGATCCGCAACATCTGTATGCCTCCTTGCATGCTATCACAATCACTGATTTTTTTCCTGTTTTCTTGATGCATTTATGCAGTGAAGTGTGCAGCCACAAAAAAACTGCATCTACAAACAGGTCCTGACAAGTTAGAACTACACTGGGAACATCCTGATGGAAACGTTCCTGGACACTGTCTAGAATACGAGGTGGAACACAATCAAGAAGGACCTGATGGAAAAGAATCATCGGTATAGTTTATACAACATGTACTTTGTTATTTTTAATGCTAGTGAAAATCTGTATCACAAGAGCATTTTCCCTCCCAGAAACCTTGCTGTGCAAAGAGTCTTTAGATTTGGTTTGAGTGGGTTTGTAGGGATGTAAAAGTGGGACAAACATTGCATAAAGACAAATAAACTCAGGCTTTGAGCTTGTAAACATTCAGGAAAGAGTTTTATATCTCAAACTGTAAAATCCACCTTATAAATGCTCCAATCATTTCTGTGCAAAAGCTTAATTGCATTAATATTTATTTGGATTCAATTCTTCTTTAACTGAAAACATGAATCTCAATTCATAACTCATTAACTGTGCTTGTCACTGCTGTCAGCTGTCTGTAGCTATTAGCACATTCCTGATATTTTGAATGACTTGGCAGGTCATGGTACTTCATTCCCACTCACCTGAATCTGATTGGTGTCACACTCGATTTTAAAAGATCAAACAGAGCAATCTGCTGAAATACCTCAGGATCATTGGTATTAAAATGCCACCCTAGACAAAACATAAAGGAGGGAGAATATTTTATTTTGGACATTTTTCCTTTGTTGTACTTCTAGACGCTCCACGTTACAGCTGTACAAAAAATAAACTAACTTGTTTGTTTTAACTATGCACGCTTTATTAAACATGCAAACGTAACTGTTTTTGTTCAATATTAAATCATTTTTTTCTGTTTCATTCATCAAATACCTTTTTACAGAAAGGAGTGCCTTAACATTACTTCAGGCACTGCGGCTTTGGGCAGCTAATAACAAAGCTGCTAACGATTTGACTTTGTTGTTTTATAGACCTATAAAAATTGGAAACTATTAGAGTCTGTGGTTTTGCTTTGCTATGCAATTATTTATGAAAAAAAATCTCACAGTAAAAGGTCAAGAAAAAAATGATGGATGGATGTGTTTTAAAGTAAATAGAACACAATAAAAAAATAAGTAGAAACTTAAATTTAAAAAAAAAATCCTCATGACCATGACTGAGTGGAGGTTAATGAGGTTACAATGGAATTTAAGTGTGCCATAAAATATGAAATAAAATAGAATTACAAGTCTTTGAGACGCAGCTGAAAGCTGTCTGCTTGACAAAGCAATGTAGCTTTAATTGGTCAGATGCCCAGGGCTTAAGCTTGGGTATGAGCCCAGAACTCTGCATTAAAGCCCCAGTACTTACAAGAAGTGTAAAACTGGTTTCCCAGATCAAAAACAGCTGCTTAACACTGTTAGACAGCAAAGTGGTGAGTGAGTTAAACTGTCACAAGACCAAAATGAAGATGAAAAAACTCATCAAAACTGAAGTATTTTTTGGGTGTGTTAATTCTGTTGTTGTAGTAATTATTTACTTTATGTTTTTCATTGACAGACAGAATCTCTGACAGGAGGGCGGACAAGCCTGACTTTGTCCATCGACATCAACAAGACCCACTGCTTCAGGGTCCGGTCTAAGGTGCATAAGTACTGTGCAAGCACGAGCTACTGGAGTGACTGGAGCCATCCAGTATGCCAACCAGGTAAGAATGTTTCGCACAAAACATCTTATTTTTTGGCTCTCTGGAATACTGGAGGTTTTTTAGGTTTTCATTAAAAAATCATATAATTTCTTCTTTTGACACAAAAAGCCTTTATTTTTGGATGAGTTTGTAATTGAAGAAAAAAGAACGTCTCCAGTCTAATCCAGTGAAAGACGAAATATTTGAATTTATGTAGATTGTTGTGTCAATTGGCTGTGTAATTCTTTTTTGCTGTTGTTACATTATACTGCCATTAAAATAGCAGACTGAGTGAGACACATGAGAAAAAAATGTCTGAAAATCATATTATGTATCCACACTTCATTTTCGTGTCGATCTCTTTTGGATATAGAGACATTTCAGCCTTTCTTGGTACTTTGAATGTAATGATTGACATCTCAACATAGCAATGGGTTGTAAATAAAATGCAGCTTGTAAGTTGTAACATTTTTCTACATCTGAAAGGCTCTTTAAGGCCACAGCAGTGGTATACAGTGTGGAGGATCAATTGTGTCCCAAACTGTTTGTTGTGGCCTCTATAAAGTAAATGGTCGCTTCAGACTATGATTGTAAGCATAAGTAGGATACGATTGTATTACTGGTTTATGAAGTTTCACGGAATAAAATTTTTTTGGGTGTGCTCGTGTGAGAGTCTTTCATTGAAATCCAGTTGGTTGGTTTAGACAGTGACTCACAAAGACATCAGACTTTGTAGTATACTACTTCTATTGTACTACTACAACAACTTCTGATAATTATGCTTTTCAGCAGAAAAGTCCATTTTTTTCCGCTAATCCAATTCAGGGTCATGGGTAGGCAGGAGGTGGGGCTAAAGCGTATCCCAACTCTCATAGGCCACCAGTCCATTACAGGAAGCAACAAGAAATTGCAAATTTGGATAATGCAAATAAAGATCTTATATATTGGACAGTTTGTCCACGCTGATTTCTAATTATACAGATTTTAGTTGACCTCACTTTATAGCGTTTTTTTGATGCGTTTTGTCGAAGCTGAGCAGCTGTTCTCTAACCCGATTTTACTTTTGTGTGCTTATTATAGAGCAGAAAGACGTGACACCTGAACCAGATGCCATATGGGATGCCATACCTGTCTATATTTACATCGCTGTTGCCATTATTGCCATGCTAGTGCTGTCTCTGTGTGCGTGGGCAATGTTCAAATTGTAAGTATATTCACACCCATTACAATATGTGCCAACATATGGATAAAAAACGAACAGAGCACTAAGCTGTCCTTTGTATCTTAGGAAGAAACCAATGCAAGAGAAAAAAGTGGAGTCTCTGCTTACA
Organism: Etia nguti; assembly: GCA_015106755.1. NCBI lineage: Eukaryota > Metazoa > Chordata > Actinopteri > Cichliformes > Cichlidae > Etia > Etia nguti. Next base: position 19,258 of record VUQG01005018.1, on the reverse strand, counting down.
TCCCTGTTTGCCAGACGTCCCCTTCTTGGTCCCACAGAAGCCTAAAAAGGCAAGAAAACCTGTAGCTTCCTCCCACTCAAAGAGGACCTCATATAAATATTTTACTGTTGCACTCCTCCTCGGCCATTGTTTAGGTTCTGTTGTTTCAAAAGGCACAATGAAGCTCTCAAAGATGGCATAGCATACAGACAGTGAGATTGTAATCACACATTTCAGAAGATATTCCATTTGGACTGAAGGTTTTAGTTTGTCTGTGTTTGTATTATATCTATCTACAGAACCACATATTATTCCAATATACTATATTTTTTGTATTTACCTTTATATACAAATGTTTTAAGTGTCATGAAAGATTCAAACTGTCCTGTTAACTGGACTGTTACACTGTACCAGAAAGTATCCTATTGTTGTTTACTTTTTAGCTATGACACTTGCATATTTGTAAAGTGAGGAGAACTTACTTTGGGATTACTTTTTGGTTTGTTTTTTTTATGTTTTACTACTTGGCTGATTTTTTATCCGGTTCATTTTACATGGATTTATATCGATATTGTGGAGAAATAACATTTTTAGTGAAATCTTGTTGTTTACCTCATGCCTCAATTCTTGCCAGTCAGCTCACACAATAAAGACTGCGTTTATTTTTGTGTAAAGTGCAAAATATGTGTTTCATAAATGTTAAATGGATTTCAGCAAAGTTATTACTAAACACTTCGAGTCAAGGAACTTTCTAAGACACCTAAGGATTAATTAAATGGAGAAATTGAACCAGTTAGTTGTTTCAAATGCCGCATGTCTTTGCCAGTTTTAATTTTTTTTCCCCCTCATTTTTGGAGGTTTGAACTGTATCCCAACCTGCAAAACAATGTTACTACATCTATTTCTGTGCAACTCTTGCCAAACACCATTTATTGTATTAAATCATAGAGTTGATCCAATTTTTATGAGCTTGAAAGTGCTTTTTGGCTGCCATCATTTTGGCTGCCAACCATTTATTCCTAATAAATAATGAATGTATGATTTTATAAATTAATGGATCACGTATATCTTTTTGATTTCCGATCCTGTTGGGGTAGGTGGGTTTTAGAAAGCAATAGAACATTTAATACTATAAAATTAGGCTATCAAGTTGGTGTTGAGTGTGAACTCTTACCAGCTTTATAACTGCTGTTAAAGCATATTTTATAGAATAATAATGCTTGTAATGAATGTATTTTATGCTCTTATTTGGGTTTGATGTATTTCATTATTTCACTGAGTACATTTGAGATATGCTTAATTATAATTAAAATAAAGAATAATGTTCAAGATCTCTTCTTTAAATCTTTGCATTAAAAAATATAAACTAAAAAAAGAGAAAAGGGATTTTCTGTTTTAACAGAATGTAACTTTGTAGGAAGCAAACACAGACTGCATTTTTTTTTTGCATTAGCAAAGATTACTGTGGCACACAGGAGAACGCTTTATTCTCTCGCTATGTGCTTTATCGCAAATAAGTGTATCGCTAAAAGTTGTGAGACGTGATTTTGCAGAGAAGCTACATAGTTTATTAATGAATACTGAGTGAGTATAATAACGCAGCCAAGGAGTTATGAGTTATTCAGGACAAGGGTGAGGCTTCAGCTGAAACTGATAACATCAGCTCAACATTCTGAACCTCGTTCAACTTATCATTGGCCCTCCCAGCAACGCCAAAGGAAATAAAAAAAAAAAGCATTCAGGTAGAACAATAAAATACTGTATGAACATTAACGCCCTAAAATGTCTGTGATTCAGTAAAAACACAGATAACCTTGTCTTTCCATAATCTGTGTCATTATGCGTTCTTGTATATTCATTCATTCATTTTTTAACTGCTTATCATGGGGGATAGGTGGTGGTGGTAGCGGTTAGTGGATCCTATCCCAGCTGTCCCAGCTGAGTTGAGGCATGGTACATACTGGAAGTTTTTATTTATCCAACAGAAATTATGATGATAATAATCAATGTTGCAAGTTTTGTACATGCTTGTTGTACATGCAACCTCAGAAAAGTCAACAACATACCACACTTGTAATATAAATTATAAATGTGTTATTTTTTTTCATCATGTATCCATCACAGTTGTATCTGGAAAACAAAATGGGATATAGGCAATATGATGTTAGATGGGTAAAATCTCCTGAGGGCCCTGATGGAAAAGACTCATTGGTATGGTTTATACAACATGTACTTTTTTATTTTTATTTTTATTGTTTTTTAACTCTAAGCCAAATCTGTATCAGAACAGCATTTTCCCCCCAGCAAGTTTGCTGTGCAAAGAGTCTTTAGATTTGGTTTGAGTGGGTTTAAAGGGATGTAAAAGTGGGAAAAGCATTGCAGAAAAATAAATAACCACACGCTTCTAACTTTGTCTCTATTTCTAGGAATGCTCTAATCATTTCTATGCAAAAGCTTAATTGCATTGATATTTATTTGGATTTGATTATTTTTTTAGCTGGAAATATCAATCTCAAGTCATTACTCATTCACTGTGCTGTTGTTTTGAATGACTTGGCAGTTCATGGTACTTCATTCCCAGTCAGCTGAATCTTATTGATGTCCCACTTGACTTTAACACATCAAATAGAGCAAAACCACTAAAATACCTCAAGATCATTGGGATTAAAACGCCAACCTAGACAAAACATAAAGGCGGGAGAATATTATATTTCTGACGTTTTACTTCCAGACCCTCCACTTTACAGCTGTATAAAAAAATAAACTAACATGTTTGTTTTAGCTGTGCGTGCACATAAAGTGTGTATTTACATAAAGCATATGTGTATCCATGAGGACTGCCTGGCCGGATCTGGCCTGCTCAGACTGCCTATGCTCCCTCAGCTCCCACATTGTGTTTTGATCTTTTGTTTGTTTTCATTTTCCTGTTTGTTCATGCTCCAATCTGATTTAATTTTATTTTTTTACCCATCCAAACAAAAATGACCCTGGAGCCTATCCCCGTTGGGAAAGGGACCGGTCTACTGGAAGCTTTTGTTTAGTCAACAGAAATTATGATAGTGATCATGATGACTGTGAAAATTATTGCTGCAAGTTTTATAAACCGCTTGTGCAGTGTAGTTGGTAAGTGAACCTGAGCAAACTCAATATTATACCACTTTTGTAATATTCATATTTTGTAATATGAAAGTGCTGATATAATTTTATCATCATATAATTTCATGATGTTTATCACAGTTATATTTGCTTTGTACTGATAAAATGTTGTATGTGCAACAGGGTGTTAAATTCTCAGTAAGTAAGTAAAGATTATTTACATGGCACTTTCAAGAACAAAAGTCAGAAAGTGTTTCACAATAAAAAACCCAAACCAAAATCTTGGGTGGCAGAACCTTAATCTCCTTTTTTCTTTAACCTGGACCAAGGTACAACCAACAACTAGTGATCATTTGATTTCAGAGATGTAGTGATTATGAATCGATATAGTAGTTTACTAATATAGGGAAACAGCTGACCTTGAATAGCCCTAAAAATGATCACCGAAATCTTAAATTGAACACTGAACTTTATGGCAGTGTCAATTCAATTCAATTCAATTCATATTGTCGCAAATCACAACAACAGTCACCTCAAGGTGCTTTATATTGTAAAGAAACCCTACAATAATACAAAGAAAACCCCGACAGTCTATGACCCCCTATGAGCAAGGACTTAGCGACAGTGAGAAGGAAGAATTCCCTTTTAGCAGGAAGAAACCTGTCACGTGGGACCTTTCAGAAGACTGGGTCAGAAGCCTCGCAGCATTCTGGAGCATTTGTAAGTGATCTGGGGATGATTTGCTCAGACAAAAGAATAAAAAATTAAAATAATGAAGGTGCGATGAAATGAAAACATGTATTATGTTATGACCCAAGATCATGTGGGTCATATGTGTGTGTGTGTTTGTGTGACTCCTCCCACCAGAGGATGGCTGTGGGTTTTTCTCTCTTCTCTCTCAGGTGTGGAGATGGGTGTGTCTTAATGGAGACCAGTGCCTGCTGAGTGGTTGGATTGAATTCAGTCGTGTTCCAGGATTGGATAATTGGTTGATCAACCAGTACTTAACCACCAGATGATGGCCTCCACTGCCCAACAAACAGCCTGGGTTTGTGATTGTTACTCTGAGTATCTCTGACACAAATTGATATGTTATTAAGTATAAGCTGATGTGCGTGTCTGGTGCTAGAACATTACTGGGTTAGGGTTAGGGTTAACCCTACAAATATAATGCATAAAAAAGGATAACTAAACTGTGAACACTAGGGCTAGAAACACTGGATCTGGGAGAGCTGGAGGGAAGGTGACTTAACATCCTGGCAATGAACATGGGGAGAAAGCAACAATATATACACAAAAGGTAATTAGGGAAGTGGATACAGCTGGGAACACAACAGGGATAAATCAGGAAGAACACTTAACATAATGCAATGAGATGAAGGACTCTCACAATAAAACAATGGGCGAAAGACCACTGAAACCATGACCAAGACACACCAACTTGACCCAGATAAAAGGACACAAAGACAAGACTGACTAAACAGTTGACAGGAGAGGATGAAACACTGGGGGGAACTAAACTAAAGGAATTTGGAACAGAGAACCAGACTAAATACACAAGGATGAGTACACGAAATAATACAAACATTACACAACCCAAATATGTTAAATAAACAAAAAACTGGAAAGCCCATAAAACTCAAAAGACTGGGTCAGCTGACCCAGGACCACGACAGCCTTCAGATGAACAATCGACCCAGGTGACAGACGTTACTGTAAACGAGCGACTCAGGTGCATTTACAGTGTCCCGATCATTAAAAAATCCTCAGCCGAGAGAAAGGAATAAGCTTCTTACTCTAAATGAGCAATTCAAAAAAGTCTTCCATCACTTCTGGACACTAATGTGACTCACTGAGTTGAGCAACTCATATTCTAAAGGTCCACTGCACTGGCCAAGGTTTGAATCAGACATTTCCTGTGTCTTTCCCCTGATCGTTCACTCTGAATTTAATCTGGCTCTTTTTATGGTTAAAGTTTTTGCCCTTTATTATTCACAGATGTCACCATTGTCAGCAGATACTTTTTGCATTACAATAGACCTCCTAATACTTCCTTCCCTTCTAGTCTCATTGACACCGCAACCTTGGACCCAGAGTAAACATTTCTAAGAGCTTATCAAAAACAGGAGCGCAGGAATATACTGAATATAACTGAGAGGCATTTGTAGCAAAGCACGTTAGTACAAGGTGCATGTGACAAATATGAAATATGGGAAGTCCAGCTCATTAATCTCTCATATGGATTTTGGATTGACTGCCAAAAGGTTAACAGGTTGTTGCATATACAATACAACAAGAGTACATCCTAACCCAGTGTAAATATCAAAATGTTGAAAGGCCTAAATAAACGCACTAACATCAACCTTAAAATGGAAAGAGAGGTCCAAATAGGTGAGGAACAAGCACAGGAGCAAAGCACAAAAGACTCATTATGCTGTCAGATTCCTCCCAGCAAACAGAGACCAGATATATCTGGCATCAGCTTTCAACAGTTAAATAAGTGAGAGCCACAGCAAAAGCAGAAGTGGGAGAAAACCTGTGGTAAAATCTGGGAAAGGCCAAACGTTTCAGCAATACAGGCATTCTCAGTATTGCCTAAACCTTTATTTTGATGGGACAAGGCTATCCTTGTCCTACAACCATATCCAAACAGGTTATGGTGCTTTTGCTAACTCACATTTACACAGACTAAATGCGAGTTTGCTAATCTGTCAAATACTGCCTGCACTCTCTTCAGTTGTTTTTACCATGTTCCACTGTACACCACCATGCCATCCTAATAAAATGCACAACACTCCAGCCCACACACCACTTTGTTCTCGGGCTGCATTACACTGTCCAAACAGCATGACGGTGTAAGAATGTATGTTTTGACAGTGCTACAAAAACATGAATGCTGCTCTTCTTATAGACAGGGAAACCTGCCAAGAGCAAAACCACCATTTTTACCATCCCTATTTAATCAACACAATCTTCCTTCCATGGTAGGAAAAAAGAATCTGGTTTTGTCAATATTTTCTATTTTAGTAAAATCAGTACAGGTCAACACAGGTTTAAATACTAAAAAGACAAGGGAAGGCCCAACTAGAGAAAGTACCCATGGCAATACTATTTTAAACATATATGCTACCTGCTTCAAGTATTTTGTGTTTCCCAAGACACAGCCTCAATCTAGACCATATTCTTTCACATTTGTGTGAGTTTGCGTGTCTAAAGACAAGCATGGGTCCTTATGAATGACCTTGGTTGTTTACATTTTTCCCATCTAAATTCCCCAGTGTTGTATTTAGCTTTTCTAAAGTTTCTATAAGTTTTTTCTCACCTTCCTCCAGTGTTTCCTCACATGGAATTACACACATGATGAGGTTTAGGCAATCTACCATGGAAGCTTTTAGAAGACTTCTGTTTATCTGGTATTTTGATTGTGTCTTGGTCACTCAGAATAGATGAACTGGCTCATGGCCTTGACTCCAGATGTTGCAATGATAGAACACAGCTGGCGCATCAGTGTTAACAAATAAGAACACAACACAACTTATAATGAGAAAGAGGACCCATACGGTCAATAATTGGATGTTCCTTAGGGATTAATAATAAAGGATGCTGATTCTGATAAAAATGGCTTAAGGGAGGTACTGGATAGATATGAGCAGCAGTTATATTGTTATTGGGCTTTGTTATAATCTGGCAAACTTGGCCAATCTTTATGTATGCAGAGAAATCTGTGTTTGAAGGAGAAACACAGATTTCAGAAGAAATTTTATAAAACTCCAATAAAGAAGCCATTCTGTAGAAAAAAAAACCTTGTCTAACTTCCTACCTAAGATACAAGCAATACTAAGCCATCTGTGTCTTCCAGAGACTGACACTGTCTTTGTTCCCTTCCTATCTCAGACCAAGATACAGACAGATCAGCTGGAACTGACAATGGAAACTTTTTTTTTTCTTCAGGAAATGCGAGGTCATCTTCTACACCAGTCTCACCATTCACAAATCACATAAACAACCTTTTATGCACAGGCACATAAATTGTTTGCAGACCCATTCCTCTGACTTGGACACAGCTTCCAGGTAGTAGTGCCTTCCTCACAAAAGTATGGAAGGCTCCTGAATCCTGTTGTGCGCTGGAACTTTCTCCTCAGTATCAAGTACCACAAATCGATATGACATGAATGAAGCATAACCCAAACTGATCTAAGACGTTTCTATTGGTTCAGCCAAATTAGCGAAATGCACATCTTTCCATTTTCTTTCTGCAATTGATTTTTTTTTTCACTTAGCTCTCTTATGGCAATAATTACAGACATCTGGATCTTTTCCTTTATAAGATTTCTGATCTGGTGACTAAGATTCTAATTTCAGTGCCATGTCTTTGTATTTCTCACCAAAGAATTGATCAGTGAGAACAGCAGCCTCACTGGGACATGTGGTCATTAATACAGTGAGAGAAAGAACAATAACAGAAAAATGTATTTCAAAAAAGTTATAAATTCTTTTGCATTTTCAAGGAAGAAATAAGTATTTGATCCCCTATCAATCAGCAAGATTTCTGGCTCCCAGGTGTATTTTATACAGGTAACGAGCTGACACTGGGAGCCTGCTCAACTTGTTACCTGTATAAAAGACAGCTGTCCATAGAAGCAATCAGTCCATCTAGATTCCAAACTCTACACCATGGCAAGACCAAAGAGCTTTCCGAGGATGTCAGGGACAAGATTGTGGACCTACACGAGGCTGGAATGGGCTACAAGACCATCGTCAAGCAGCTAGGGTGAGAAGGTGAAAACAGTTGGTGCAATAATTCACAAATGGAAGAATCATAAAATAACTGCCAGTCTTCCTCGGTCTGGAGCTCCACGCAAGATCTCAGCTTGTGGAGTTTCAATGATAATGGCAACGCTGAGGAACCAGCCCAGAACTACTCGGAGGAACTTGTCAATCATCTCAAGGCAGCTTGGACCATAGTCACGATAGTCACAGTTGGTAACACACTACACCATGAAGGCCTGAAATCCTGCAGTGCCTGCAAGGTCACCCTGCTCAAGAAAGCACATGTACAGGCCCGTTTGAAGTTTGCCACTGAGCATCTCAATGATTTAGAGGAGGACTGGGTGAAAGTTTTGTCAGACGAGACCAAAATCGAGCTATTTGGCATGAACTCAACTTGCCGTGTTTGAAGGAGGAGGAATGCTGCCTGTGACTCCAAGAACACCGCCCCCACCGTCAAACATGGAGGTGGAAACATTATGCTTTGGGGTGTTTTTCTGCCAAGAAGACAGGACAACTGCAACGCATCAATAAAAGGATGGATGGGCATTGAATATGGGTCAAGGGCATGACAATTATCCAAAACGCACGGCTAAGGCAACAAAGGATTGGCTCAAGAAGAAGCATATTAAGGTGTTGGAGTGGCCTAGTCAGTCTTCAGACCTTAATCCCGTAGAAAATTTGTGGAACATCAGCCACGAAAAATTAATGACTTGGAGAGGATCTGCAAAGAAGAGTGGGACAAAATCCCCCCTGAGATGTGTGTGACCAACTACAAGACACGTCTAATCTCTGTGATTGCCAACAAAGGTTTTGCCACCAAGTACTAAAACACATTTTACAAAGGGATCAAATACTTATTTCCTTCATGACAATGTGAATTAATTTATAACTTAAAAAAAAATGAATTTTTCTGGATTTTTTTGTTATTTTTCTGTCTCTTGCTGTTCAAATAAACCTACCATTGAAATTATAGACTGATCATTTCTTTGTTAGTGAGCAAACTTACACAATCAGCAGGGGTTCTGATCTTTACAGTCCTCAGCTGATAAAGGGGAATAGGCCTGTTGTGCTTTACCTGTAAAGACAGGCTAAAGGATTAAAGTCTGAGCCTTTTGAACTTAAAAGAAACAAAAATGCATTGTTAAACGTAGCCTGCCTTTGCAACTCTTCTTAGCCTTTTTCCTGACTTTTCTAAATGTGGTGAGCAGAGTGGAGCTTTTGGGAAGCGTGGCTGGTCAGTGTAATACTCCCTCAGCTCCCACATGGGTGTTTGATTTGTCTGCGTTTGCTTTAATGGTTCACTTTTGAAAATCTGTCATGTGCTAATCTCAGTGATTTTATTTATTATTTCTCTTACACCTCATTAACTCGTTTTGGGAAGCGGGTTGACTTGATATATCAATGTCTTGATATCTATTCATCTCTCTGTCTCCCTCCTTATTTATCACATGAACATGGCCTTTGTACTGTGTCTGTAATATGTGGCTCAACACCAAAATCCATTATGAAATAATCTCTTATGAAGTTCACCCAGCGTTTCAGAGTACTGTATATGCTATACGGTCTGATGGATCATCAGCTCTTGTTGCCATCTACTGCCCAGATAATTTGTAGCATATGCAGTTCATAAATAAAATGAGTCTTTTTGGATGTTTCTCAGCGGACTCTCCTGTGAAACGTAGATAGACTGATTGTACAACAAATAGTTGAATTAAAGTCTGTTAAGATTACGTGAGCATGGCGTGTTTCTTGCTATACACTCGTGCAGATTTGCCTGAGAAAAACTGGAGTTGTGTTAAAAACATGTCAAACATCTTAACATGCTCTGTTTAAATGATAACACCATTTTCTTGAAGCTTATATGTGTATATTATAGAACCCCCAAAACTAATGAGTCTATAGCAGAAACGCAATTAAACCGAGAGCTTCAGCTGCAGGATATTTGCTTTCTTGTTGGGAAAATAACCATCTGGCTCCGGGCTGACCGCAGCTTTCAATGTTTGATCCAACATTCAGTGACACCCACAAGGTCAGGTAGGCAGCTGGCTGCTTCCCATGGATAGCTGTGTCTCTATTGTTTACTTAATTAGCTAGGTGGTAAAGTTCGGACTTCTTACACAGTCACAGTCTTAATGAGAGAATTAATAAAGGAAAATATATTAAAGTGTGTCCATATAAAACATGTCATGTCTTTAATTTTCTGTAACTTTGTGTACACGTACACACACTTTCAGTGCACATCTCATCTAAATGCTGCACGACTACAAATGACATAACAGATGGTTTTCAGATACTTGAGCAATTTTAAAACTGTTAAAGTTTACACCAGGCGTCCCCATTCACAGTGACTGTTTATTTATTTACTATAGTCCTGGTGTTCTGTGGGCTTGGCTGCACCAGATTGTGTAATCATGTTTAAAGTTGGTTTTCATGTTTTACTGTGTCTTCTTATGTGATAGCAGGTGTTTCTCTTTAGGTTACCTGCTGATCCTACTTTTTTTTTTTTGCTTTTGTTTTCATTTCCTGTCTTGTCCACCCTGCTGTGATTATTTTCCCCTGTTCCTTAGTGTTTTCAGCTGATTTCAACTGTATCTTCTTATTCAGTCAACCCTGTGCATGTTTCACATGCTGTTACTTTGTAGAATTTGCATTTGTCTTTTGCATCAGCCAATAAAAGGCTTGGATTTTGCTCCCCGTTAACACCCTGCTGTGTCCTGTGCATTTGGGTTCAATGGGACCCAAAGAAGTTGCAGGGCAACAGTGATAACAAGGAGAGATGAGAAATGCTCTTGGGTTAATGTGTAATTTTGGTGGAGCCAGTCTTAACAGAGAACTTGGAGAAGGGTAATGTATAGCCCGGCTGTTACAGTCCAGTCCATTTATCTGACTTACTAGTGTGCTGACCCTTGTTTGCAGGGACTTCCACTGTTAAGGAACACGTAAACTGGACGACTTCAGGTTTGGATTTAAAATGTTCTCAGCTTTTTAGAACATCTGTGCATAATCAGTTGTATCAGTACAAATTTCTTTCAGGTACCACGGGGTGAATTGTTAATCTGTCCCCCAGGCTCAGTAACTGGAATCTGTCCCTGCGTGGTAAAAGTGTGCAGGGCCTGGCTGGTTACTGCACCGAGGGGCCAGGCTACTCTCCGCAGCCAGATTATCGTCAAGCAGATGCAAACAAATTCACACAAATAACAGTGATTTATGTCCCAATGGCTTTCATGTGGGTATTTCTTGTTTTATTCATTTATTGGACTTTTTAAAAAAAAATGCGTCAAACTGTGACCTTAAAAAACCAAATTAAATTAAAAGGAAAAACACTGTAAAATCTACTGCTCTTTTTAAAATATTTGTAGCACATAGAGAAAATGAATAAAAAGTTTAACTCAGCAATACAACAGAATGTGACCCTCCTCACTCTGCAGCACCAGACATGATCGGCATGACCACTAGGTGGGGCAAGATGATTACTATTGACGAGTTGGTTAAACATGATCCTCAAGAAAATGCAGAAAATTTAGAGGAGACTTTAGTATCGGCACTTACCAAAAATATCAAGGACAGTGTCTGGAGTTTATTTTCTGGTAAAAATGTCTGACTTTGTAGAAACGTTTTGTGCGAGAACATCAACTGTGTGGGTGGAGTGCAGAGCATTAAGATCTATTGGGATTTT
>VUQG01005017.1:16657-35087 GCA_015106755.1 Etia nguti | reverse complement strand
CTTCTGAGCAACTCAGAAGTGTGACTTCCTCATATGTGACACATCACTTTGCTGTTCATGTGCATGTCTGCAAACTCCAGACAATAATGTTACTGCTTAAACCACACGGACACACTCCGGGTGTTTTCACACTTGCATCCTGTTTGTGCGCACACAAAATGCTGAGACATTTTTGTTTCTGATTATTCCCGAAAGTGTTCACATGTTGTGGTTTTAAGCTTTGTATTTATTTTTAGTTTTTCCAGCTCATAACAAGCAAAATATCTCTGTATTAGGAAAAAAGGAGCCACAGTGGATAATTACACCTGTTGTGCAAACAGAATGTTATTATTTTTACTTCATGACAAAAATGGAGAGGGAAACTAATTGAATTGGAGCCAAAGTGCTTTGGTGTGTTGAACCTGGGTTTCCTAAGCTAGGGACCCTGCCCACTCCATATGAATGAGTGGTTCATGTCATCATTCCTGTGTGTGTTTTTCAGGTTAGTACACCAGGAAACCATACACACACACAACCTTTTAGCACCATTGTAATGAGTCTTTTTAGGGACACGGCTGTTTATCGTAGTTTAGTCTGTTGCCATGGCATCTTAAGGGAAAAAAAGGCAGGAGCTATGTTACAAACAATGCTTTTTTAAGCTTCATAATGTACCGATAATGTGTGTGTGTGTGATTGTGTGTATTTATTTTCAATACTGGGGCCCTGAACCCTTGACATATGGCACAGTGCTGATAGTGTTAACACTGCGACTGAGATAAGGTTTAAAGTGTAACTCTGGAGGGTTTTTTTTAGTTTGTAATTTATTTGATGTTGTGAGCTCAAATGAGAACAGTCATAGTTATTTAAAAGTAACTCAGAGGCTGTGATTTATGCTGTGAGATAACTGGAATATTAACTGGTTGAAACTGAAGCCTCCTGAATGAATCTCAGTGTTGATTTGGTTTATACAGTTTGAAACTGAGCATGAGTTATGTCTGTTGTTGACATACAGTAAGTGAAGCCAACATTGGACACTAGAACAAAGGAACATGTAGACATTTATTTCATGTTTATAAATCATGTTTATAACCAACCAACCACTTCTTACTGTTGTACAACTAGTCCTAGGACTCCTAACATTAGTTCACTGCTCTTTAGTTGATGAGTTTGCAAAAATTGCAGCTTTTTCCGATGATTTGGTTTCTGGTCACACAGAGAACTCTCCAAGTGGACCAAAATGCGTCACTGCAAACCACACCAGAACATTCAGTCCGCTTACTGAGCACATGTGTCTGGGGAAGAATCACGGATAACACATTTACTCCTAACATTTGTATTTATATATCTGTTTCCCTCACTTCAGTTTGCAGATAGCTGCTGCAATCTGTGGACACTGCAGTCTCCCTGAATGCAAAGTATGCTTGGCTATGGGAAGGCATTTTTGTTCAGACTGTCAACGTATAACTCTTAGCCTCTGAGCTGGATCATGCTCCCACCATAAACCAATCACTATGGAGTTCATTTGGAAGTACAACTAAAACCACCTCCTCCAAATTAGTCTTGGTGGTTTGGTCTGTACCTGAATGTGAGAGTGCCAAGCTGACATCTATACAAATGAACCCCACCTCTTTATCCATTTCTCTCTATGTGCTTCTGAAGTCAATTATCTCTTCCTTTAACCTCAGTACTCCATGAAGTTTCCTAAAAACTGGGCTGATAGCTTTTGGATAGTCTGAAGGTACTCAAAATGTACCTCCAGCTCAGAATTAGCTTAGCAGAGGAATTAAATAATTGATACAATACTATAACTGGCACAGGTGATAGAGTTTTCATGTCAATTGACAAAAATCCACGATAACCTTTCGGCACATTGTAATTCAAGTGGTGTAAGAGGGAACTATACTCATGCACCTCCTCTGGGCTCTGTTTTCAAGAGGCACTTCGACCAATCACAGGTCATTTTAGACGAGTAGTAGCTTCAAGACCGAAGTTTAAGGACTCTGCCTACAAAATTCTAAAACATGAACTCGTCTAAATGAAGCTTACACATAAGTTTAATAAGAAAGATCTGTAGTCACATATCCGTCTGCTTCTCAGGTGTTTGGTAACTAATCTAAGCTTTACATCAGTTCCACTTTCCCACGCTGTCAAGCTCATCGCAAGATCACTGGTCTAGTCCAATGGTCTTTCTGCCTGCCTTCTTCAGGCCAATCAAACGCTACTCCACGTACTTTAAATCTCACTGCTCATTTTTCATTCTCCTTCCAGACACCTTCATGCAACCAACCTCCTCCCCTCTCCCATGTCAGGCTCCATCCAAGCCTCCATCTTCATCTCCACCACATGAGTCTAGACTACGAGGGGTCTTGCCCTGATCCCTATCACCGCTGGGATTCTGCTGCTTCCAATTGACAGATAGCTTATATCAATAAATCCTGTTCAACTCCTTCTAATGATCTGTCTTTATGTGGCTACTGCCCCCTTCAGTTTCAGCTCCTTGTTCACCTCTAGAGCTTTTGCTACACGTGGATCACTATCTGGTATTCCCTTCAGACCAGATGCACTCGCACATCTGATTGGATCTGATCTATAGATCCCATTCTCATCACAAGTGATGATCACCATCACTAATTTTGGGCAGCTTAACACAGAAGTTGACATCTTGTCTATATGAGAGGCACATGCAAGTAGTAGGAACTAGAAGGCCAGTGAGCAGTCCAAATGTAGCAGTGTGAGTTAGTAAGGAAGACAACCACAATTTTTTTTTTAATAGCACATCACAGAGTGGTATAATTAGCAATGCAGTCAACATAGAAAGTAAGACATTGTGGAACCAGTAAATACATAAATATGAGGAAGTTAAGTTGAATTCCACGCTAGACCCAAAACAGCACTAACTTAATGTTAGAGTGTAAGATGCACGTCCATATCCCCCTATCTGGTTGAAGGGGCTAAGAACAGATGTGGCAAAGCTGCAGGAGAAGAACTGTTGATTTTTAAATTCTGTGATTTTTGAAATGATCTTCTTCACTGCATGATCACATCTTTAATCCACCGCAGATTAATGCATCTCATACATGGAATCATCTACAGTTCAGGGTTGAACAGTCAGTGCCAAAATAATTTTGCAAACTTTGCATGAAGTGTTAAAAGTTAGACAAAGTTCAGACTCATGTAGACACTTTGCACTTGAATGCCGCATGTGTTATCATACTTTAAAGTGAATGTGCTAAACCTCACAGTCTGATTTGGACTTCCCACCAACAGAATGTGGCCGACATTTTAGCTTCAACACATGTGTGGCTTTCAGATATGCCCCTCAACAAGCTGCCGCCAGGAAGCACTAAACTTTACCTTGAACCTGTGTCTGGTAGACGACAAAGTACTTGTCGTTTCCACAGCTTTCAAACTCTTCCCCTTGGCACCGATTGAGACACATGCCCTCGTCCTCCAGCTCATGTAGGGAGAAGAGGGGCGTTGGGAAGCCGCAGTAGCATCGATCTCCAGCGAGCACAGCCAGCGATTTCTCCTGGAACACAACAGCCATTATACACTGAAGACACACTCGCGCAGCGTACAAATACCCAACATCCACTCACCCTCTCTGTGCATGTGTCCACGCACTTATCCACAGACATGTTCTGGATGACCGTGCTGAAGGGGAGAGCCAATGTGACATTGTCTGGCCGGTGGACACACCCTTTGAAAATGGCACTGCCATCTGAAACAGACAAAACAAGCCAGAGTGTCACTTACCAACAAGAAAGAAGAACACAGAGACACTTTTTTTTTACTGTTAATGAGCTCATCTTATATCACACTGACAGACCAGCACTGAGACCCTGAACTAACAGCAGCACTCATGTCCCTGCAGTGTGACTATGACTTGTAACCTCAAATGCTCTCTGTGGTCTGATGTTGGTGAAGACAACACATTACAAAAGCTGCTCTTCTCCTTCATGTACAGTTCTTTTTTTTTTTTAACCTTTATTTTAATTTGTTATCGACCATTTTTTCCAGCCTGCTGAACCTAACTGAAAAGATAAATTAGTTTTCATTCACGATGGAAATGTTTCTCGCACTGCACCACAACTTTAAAGGGTGACACCCAGATTTAAGTCACCGCTAAAGGAAATCTAAACATCCATTTCACATTTATTGCAGGCTGTCAACCTGTCAGCAGCGCCAATATAAAGTACTTATGAAAATGTCTCTGTTGTCAACAAACTGGTAAGAATTAATAACAGAGGAGAGAAACCAAACAAGCGCTGCTTTTCACTGTGACAGACAGCGTGATGAAGACACCTTGCTTGCTCAGACATAGCCAAGTAAAATATGCAAATGGAGCTGCGTCTCTTTGGTATTCCTTCCTCTCAGAGTTTATGCTGTCACTACCAGTAAACAAGACTATTGAGCACTCTCTCCTTTCCTTTACAGGAAGTATTAGTGATCAGTGGTGTCAGACTTAAAAAAAAGAGGAAATCCCCTTTTTAAATTAGTTCTAGTGCTGTTTGTGTGTGTCTGTGTGTTAAATGTTTTATTTATTTTCGACCTTGTTCTCAGACTTAAAGTTGCATTTTTAATGCCATTCTCTCCATTACAATGAAGCAGGCCTGCACTGGATCCTGTTTGTGTTACCTTTCTCTGTTTTAACATGTAGCAGCTTTAAATCCACCCAGCTATCACAGAAAATTAGGTCTCAATAACAAAGCGTACATCAACAATGCATCTGTGCTCAGTTATTATAGCTTTTAAGTGCTGGGATTTATGCGGCAAAGCCCGCAAAACAGCCAGCACATGACATTTCCTCCATTTCCTCTTTGATGTTCTGAGCAGCCCTCACATGACACGAGATCGGGGTTAGAGGTGAAAATGCCAACATGAAGTGCTTGCACAGCAGTTAGATAGAAGGATTAAAAGCAGAAATGAGAATAATAACAAACAAACAGCAGAGGAACAGAGGGGTGCACTGTGAAGCAGGTTCAGCATAGCCAAGCTTTCTTTGTGTCAGCTGGCTCAACAAATTCTAAAACCCCCAGTCAGAGATAACGGATATCACCATGGTTGCTATCAACTGTCTCTGTTAATCTGGGCTTCCCACTTCTCACATAAAAGAAGGATTCGGACACATTATTAGACTCTTCGTCCGCTCAAAATTGATCATTTGAGTGCCGCCTGCTTCAGTCAGAGACATTATGAGAAGAGCAGGTGATAGAGATTAAAAAAGAACGGTCCGTAACAATGAAACAGCAAAAGGAAGGCCTGGGGACATTCAGGTTTTACAGTGGCCCATACCCCAAAACAGGAATGTGGAAATTACGTTAGTTTGTGTCCAGAAAAGTGAAATTATTTCTACTGATTTATCATAGACTGGTCAAAGTCCTAATCTTCGTTTAGCAGCCATGGCTTCAGCAGAGTAAAATCAGGTATAGGATCGAGTATAAAAGGATTCATTTTATGCATGATTTACTGAACTGTGACTATATATGGCGATTTTTGTACTGCAGTCTTTTAGCAGGTTCCTTCAGCCGTGCCAACATTTTTAACAGGTTGCGTTTTTCCTTCAGGACTTGGATGTTGTCAGGAAAATAACTGCTGAAAGTGTGATCGTAACCTGCTGTGGACCAGGTTATCTGTTCAGCATAAAGCAGACCATACCAAGGTACAGCCACCTTCATGACAATGAGAACCTTCACTTTAAGCTTGAAATACCACCCTAACCCATTAATCTTGCTTTGTAGTGCACCCCTCTGCAGAGACCAGTTGAGCTGTGAAAATATTCACCACATATCTGCATGGTAACTCTCTCTGATCTCACAGTATTTCCAAGAAGCAGGAGCCAAGCAAGAAAAAAAGGAAGAGTGAATGCAAAAGGGAAAGGGTGAAAAGAGTCACCCTACCATGTGGTTGGGACTTTTTTAGATTTTAAAGAAAAAAGTTCCCACAACAAAGCAACAAAGAAAGCCACCGTTTTATAACAGGTATAGCAGGGGAAATAATTATTAGACACCCTGCTGAATTTGTTGAAGTTTTCTCACTTACAAAGAAAAGATTTTTCTGGATGTTTGGCTCATATTCTGTCTCTCTCAATTGAAATGAAACTAGCACAAAAATTAAAGACTGTTCATTACTTTGTAATTGAGCAAATCCAGCAGGGGATAAAAAAATTAGGCATATTCTATACTATAAGATCCTTACAACTCCTGATAATCAGCTCTTTCTCCCAAGACTGAAGTTTTCCACTGGCAGGCAGTGAGTGTTTAGGATGCAGACCACAGGCGGCTGGGCTGTGTAGGTAGAGCAGCTCTCCGGGGAAAGAGGTAAACACAACAGAGCAGCCTGCTCCCGACTGTGGCAATAACCCGAAATAAAACAAATCTTTTCCTTCAAAGCAGCCGGGGGTGTTACACTCCTGAATCAAAATGACATCTTTGTGCCTAAGTACAGACTCTCAGGACTCTCATATCCAATCAGATCCATCTTAGAAAAGGGACCCGAGTTTAATATTTTATTTTCAAATATCAAATTCAGTTTTTATGGCAAATTTATAATGAAATTAAACTTTTTGAAGGTTCCATTTAAAGGATTCACTTCACATTTATTTCAGGCTGTGAACCTGTCAGCGTTTATATAGAGTATTTATATAGTAGTAAAGTAGTAAACACTTGACGTGTTGTGTTATTGGATACGTTGAGTGCCAGGCTTACAGCGGCGAGCTGACTCCTGACTCAGCTCCAGCCTATAGATGGACAGTCTGTTGGGCCCTCCGCACACGTTGCTCTTCTCTCCTTTGCACTCCATTTTGCATTCGCTTTCTGAAGCATTGGGCGCCTGGATCTTATGACCACAATAGCACTCTGCTCCAAACTCCAAGCCTGCATACATATATCCCCTGGAGGGAAGAGGGAAAAAAGGATTAGCATTGTTAGTGTAGGGAGACAGAGAGGTTTAAGTGATCGTTTTGAGCCTTCATTATGTTCCTTAATCCTCCACAGGCAAAAACAGTTCATCCTCTGGAGCAGCTGGGAGAGCTGTAATCAATGGAAACAAACCACTAATACACAGAGTGCATGAAAATATTATTCAAGAATAATGCATCGCTGTGAAAACGAGAAAACTTATGTGCTTTGCAGCCTCTTAAGCAAAGCCAATTATAAATGTGTGCAGTATACTAGAATTTATCACACAGGGACTCTCCTCTCCTTACTGTTGCCTGATGAAGGATCTGACTCCCAGAAGGCTTTTCAGGTGCAATTAGACGTCTAACATACATACCTCACACAGGAGAAATCCCCAGGCTGTCGATCAAACCCAAACCTTTGCACCCTGCGATGTGTTGCCCCACATTTGTTTGTCTGCTTTTATTAACCAACTACTCTAGCAAACGTGGCTGCAAGAGTCAAGAACTAATAGGAGAAGGAGCTGAAAACAGGCATCTCTCTCTGCTCCTATTCTCTGCTCTGTGAATCAGTCATGGGTGTAATTCAGTGCATTTGATAGAGCCGCCCTGGTACTCCACAGGGAGGGAGGAGTGGGAAAAAAAGAGGTGAGAGAAGGATGGCGAGGTATCACGGAGAGTGAGACGGGATGAGAGGATAACGGGAAACAAATGGAGGAGAAGCGGGGGAGATGAATGGCTTGAAAACTGGAGCACATATTTTTACTACATGAAAACTGCGGCAGTGCAAAACCCCCCAAAACAAAACAGAATTTTTTTGGCAATCAGTGAAACAATACTTGCATTATAACACACCGACTGATGTTTTTTTTTTACTGTATAAGAAATGATATAAATGCAAATGTAATTTAATAAACGGCCTGAGGCTTTTTGTTTTGTTTTGTTTGTTTTTTAATGAACGTGCTTTAATTATAAACCAACGCCAGCGTGACTCAAAACCACAGTTCAGTGTTTCAACAAAACACCCAATCACATTTCTTTATAATATGCAGAACTAAAACAGATTAAAAGCTGAGCACTGCATAATCTTAGAGGCCTGAAGAGGCCGTGTCAAAATCTAGTTTTAAAGTCTTTATCACGTCACTTGTGTCATTTCTTGTTGTACGTTGTGTTCAATGTTCTACTCAAGCACAGGAAAACTATTCACGTACACAAACAGGGAGGTTAATGGTCCGATTAGCTCATTTTGCCCTGGGCCGCAGTAACAGATTAATGTGGCCATAGCTGAACGGGGGCCGAGGAAGGGGCAGTCCAGTTAAGTTCTTCCGCAGAAAACGAAAAAAAAAAAAAGAAGCAAGTTGTTTGTGTGCCATGACCACAATTAAATAGAAAAAGGGTATTTTTGAAACTGCAGATTCGAAGTTGGGAGGACTTTGATGCCTAAAATATTGTGTGGTCTGTGGTGGAGCATTGACTCATACTTTAACCTATTCCAAGAGCATTTCCAAGAATTAACTTTGGAACTCAAAAACTGTGAAAGATTTGTTATCTGTGATATACAAATGTGATACGATTGAGATCCTGTGTGCAGCCACAAATGGGCCTCGAGGTCATCTTGCTTGCTCTACTGTGCATCTTTCCTCGAGAGCTTTCTCTCTCTTCTATTTTTTTTTAAAGTTTTCTTAGCTCAGTTACGATGGGAACAAACCTTTTGATCTCCTGAAGGTTTTTAATCTCCCCTTCAGCTCTTTTGTAGTGGAGGTTTTTTAAAATTTCTCAGTAGGAATCAAAAGACAGCAAAAAAAGAAGGTTAACTTGCCTAATGGATGAGTTTTTTTGTTGCTTGCTACTGTCATACCTTTCTGCACAGTTGTCCTGGCAACGAAATACAGTCATTTTTTTGTAGTCGAAAAAGGAAACTCCTCTCAGAGCTCTTTTCTGAGTGTCATCAATGTAGCACCCGATGTACTTTGCTGAAAAAGGAAAGAAGACACAGTTAGTCGTGTGTGCAGAGCAAACACAACTTAGCATATGTAAATTACATTACATTTCTAACATAACAGCTCATACAGAGCAATCAAAGCCCTTTGTCAGAAGCATCAGAGGTCCTCACACACAGCGTCACGCTGTGGTAACATCGCACATAGGAGTCCAAACTGGGGCAGAAGCTTTATTTATTTATAAAGACAGATATCCCCTTCTAGTGGCCTGTAACTGTAGTGGCAGTCATCTCTCTGCATTTTTCAGAAGTGTGTGGGGGCTGGGCTCTAGTGAACCTCTGCAGAGGCATACAATGACCCTGTAACAGCTTCTTGCCTCTCATTAGAACAACGTTCTCGTGTTTAACCAGGCTACACAGGCCCTACCAACAAACCTCTCACCATCTGTGCTCTGCCATTACCCCTTTGAGCCTCTGTTAATAACTAAATGGGAAAAAGCATAGAGTCCCCTGCATTATCTTAATTGTGCTGGTCTACAGGCCTGCATTTGAGCAGCATGCTGTGCACTGCAGCGGATGGTAATCTACCTATTGTTGAGCTGGAAAATAATCTGCTTTTTGATGGAGGGAAATGCAGATTTGATGAAATAGCATCTCTTGTTTTGAATAGCACACTTCTGCTTCACATTACACAAAGATAAAGGATGAAACAGCAGATGCAACTGATACAATTATTGTTTTCAATCATTTTAGCATCTTCTGAAATGACCTCATTGTAGCTGGTGAATCACATTTTCCATAGTGCTCCAAGTATATCCTTTCTCCAGCCTACTCCTGTTGTCTCATTTGTGCAGCATACATCTGTGCAATTGGCCCACACAGCAAAAATGTGCTTATGCGCCGCAGTCTGCATCTTATCGCAATATTCCCTTCAAATTAAATTCGGAGCCAAGGTGAATTATTACATTTGGAGTGAAAAGAGAAATGAAAAAAAAACTCTTAACCCAAACATAGCCACCTTTGGAAGACAAAAGGCTCTTAAACACTACATATTAATGAGTGGAGCTTGGATGCACGAGCGCAAACGAATGCTTTGAAGTTATTAATTACTCTATCATCACGTTCGCCTGCAATCCCGTGAGGTTAGAGTTTCAGAAAAGGGCGGCGTGGGGTGGCTGAGTGTACATTGTTTGCTTTGCTCCCTCTGAATGCAGAGGGGGGGGAAAAAGAGGTTATTACCGTTTGTGCATTGTTTTATAGTCTACATTTAAAATTCACAGCAGGTTACTGTGCTGTGACTCAGAGATTATGACCTGCTTCACGCTTACAGATGTATGGAGTCTTTCCCAGAGTTAAAATCAGGAGGAAACTCTGCTGTTGTCATAGCACATATAACACAGATGGAGCAGCAGTCCCTCACACTTATGTTTCATATTTATGGCAGTTTAGCTCTCCCACCTGCCTGTACAGCTTCTCTGAAGAAGAAAAAAAAACAGGAACCAACATCACTAAAAGGTAGTTTAAACAAAATCTGTCTGTTTATTTATGCTTTTTTCAAGTGTCTATTTTAGGATTTTATAGATGATTAAATAGAAACAGCCAGATAGCATGTGCTCATTCCCAGTCAAGTTATCTCCCTGCCAGTGCGTGAAGCAGAAGATTATCACAGCCGAACCGAGGGTTTCTCACTGGCTGAACGATACAGGAATATTATTTCTTTATTAAGCACCACTCAAAAAAATCACCTGACAATTAATCTACTTTGCAGGTTTAACACAGAAGAAATAATATTTTGAAAAACAAAATAAAAGATAAAAAAGTTCCCACCAGTACAGCAGGTAGTTGAACTTTAATTCCACTCGACTCTGAGGTGACTTAACCCTCTAATTTTCAAGTCTACCGTGCATTTCCATCATAAAGGTGCTTTTTTTGTCCATTAACAAACCTTTTCACTGCCATTTTAGCTTCTTTTTATTTAAATAAGAGTTCAAAAGTGTAGTAACACGAGATGAGCTGTGAAGTGGACTTGAGGCACAGATGCTGAAAACATGCCACAGAGGGAGTAAAGCTTCTTCACATATGAACGATATGAAAATCAGAGAGGGGGAAGAGAAAACAGAGGCAGGAGAAAATTTGTCCATGTTTCATTTGAAAAGTCAGGAACACGTATCTTGGTGCTGTTCAAGCTCAGAGGTGTCAGCTGCGGGTAGACACATCCCGGCCTTACACCAGTGTTTCCATAACACATTATGATTTAATAAGCTGGCACTGAGTTTACATGTAAACCTTTTAAGACAGGATTGTGCACATGAGCCAGGGGTTAATCCCACAATCGTCTAATCGTTTGGTTGTTGTCATATCACTCAAAATGTGAGCATGTGCAGAACATGTGAAGGAGTTACAGCTGAAGCACAGAGACGGGGAGATCCTTGAAGGATTTATTCCTGAGAAAAGACATAATTATAATTATCATCTCACTCCACTCTGAGGAGATGTCCCACATGACCAATTACAGCTAGTAGCGTCGAGTCATTAAGATGCAGCAGTTTGTAATTTTTTGGATCTGTTTCATTTTAGCACAAAGTGGGACAAAAGCTGCTTGTGAGTATGTCAGTGGGCTTGCATTATGAATTGGCCTGCAATAAAAAGTTCAGCATTTGTACCACTGCTGAAATATTTTTCTCTTCTCTCGGCAGCTACAACGCAAGCGATGCACTGAAGAGTCATTCATGCTGGTAAAATGAAAAATCACCTGAAAAAGCCTTCCTGATCTGCATGTGGGTATGTTATAATTTTATAGTAATTTTTTTTTAGATTTATTCATATTTCAGAGAAGGAGCAAAATTCAAAAAGTGGTAGTCGGCATTTATATTTTAAATATTGTATGCTTTATACTACGTTGCCCATTTTGGATTTTTCCCTTCCAAAATATTTAAAAGAGTAAAAAATGAAGCAGTTAAATGATAAGTACAATAACAGCATATGATATATGACAAATGGAGCCTATGCCAGCTGACATAATGCATGACTTGGCGTACACCCTGGACAGGACTAACCACTGTACCATATTGTTTAAAACCGCTTAAAAGATTTATATATAAATAAACTTTTGAGACATTTGCTAACTTGCTTTGAGATGTAAAAAAAAAAAAAA
This sequence comes from Etia nguti, assembly GCA_015106755.1. Lineage (NCBI taxonomy): Eukaryota > Metazoa > Chordata > Actinopteri > Cichliformes > Cichlidae > Etia > Etia nguti. The sequence continues at coordinate 23,117 of VUQG01005017.1, read as the reverse complement.
AAGGTTGTGGCTCAGATGGTCGATTTGGAAAGCTCCTGACCTAAAAAAAAAAAGTGCACAACTGCAACAGGAGTTTTCACCCACCTCTTCCATCATCCAGGTCTTTGGCATTGCGTCCTTTCAGCGCGCGGTTCCAGTTGCTGGTGTAGTCTCGCCCCCTGCCCACCATCCCCTGGCCCTCCTGTCTAGCTTTCTTCATCCAAGGGGGACCAAACCTCCGTCCACTTCTCCGTTTTTCCTTAAACACCCTACTCATGATGCCAAGTCCCCGAGTGTCCGATGAAGCCCAGCTGCCCATCTCCGAAGCTATAAGAGAATCTCGGCCTCCTCGGGCTCCGGGACCGTTGTCCCCGACGAAGCCAGAGTGCAAAAAAACGAGGCTCCCTGCGGTCAGGTAGAGGAGGATGAGGGAGAAGAATCGCACAGGTTTCCTGCGGAAGTAGCGCTGTATCTTCAGCAGAGGCTTGGCCATGCTGGCTCTCCCAGCCACTCAGACACACTCGCCCAGTGATAAAAACTCATAAAGATGAAGAACCAACACCACACACAGCCCCACTGGGCACCAGCTAAAGCAAAGATAAAAGTCAATGAAAAAGTCTTAATCCTGTATGAAGGTCACCCAAAAAATAACATGTCTTTTCCCTTGTGGATAAATCTCCAGTCTCATAAGGAAGGTTGCCTGCATCTGTGCTGCTCTGCCGGTTGTGAGAATCTCTCTGCGTTCCCACTGACGGTCCTGCCCTGACAGCCGGCTCTGGGGCCACGTCCTGAAAGGTGAGTGGCTCCGAGTGAAAGATGATCGCTCAAACGCTGCTTTCACTTCAGTTATCAGCCTACAGAGATGCCACACCAGCACCGCAGTGGCACTTTCTCCCACACTGTGCGGAGGGAAGAGGGTTTTATTTACCAGCTGAGCTGAGATCCTTTCAGCTTTGTGCGGCCGGCTATTCACTGAGATGATCCGGGAGAGAAAGGGCGTGACTCACCATCTGCAGTGAAGACACACACACACACACAGGGAGAATAAACATACACCTGAGTCAGTTTCATCACATGTGGAGTAGAAGAAAAAACATGTGCAGGTTACAAAAGGACAAAGAAGCCAAATCTAAAACTTCTTGAAAAGCTACAAATCAAGACACAGAAGCTGAACACTGAAGCATTTCCTTTACAATACTGTTGGTACGTGCAGTTCAACTTTGTTATGCAATGCAAGCGATCTTCATTCTTCTGTCAAACTCACTGCAAACAGAAATACCAGATGGAACAAAGACAAGCACAGAAAATTAAATCCAAAGCAATTACGTATCTTGGAAACGACTCTGTTTTTAACCGTTGCGCCAAACAGTCATAAAAAATTAACTCTACGAGCCTCAGAGTTCTTTATTATCTTTAATAAATTAAGCTAAGCAGAAAGGACAGGAAAAAATAAAACAAAGCTCTACCCCGCAGCATTTTCACTGAAGTCTTTGAGATCTATTGTCTGTGGGAGTTTGTGGGAATTAAAGACATTAGTGTAGATGACAGAAATACAGCAAAAAAAACCCATCTTTTAAAGAATGAAGAGGTTAAAAATCTGGAAGATTAAGGGTGGTCATCCATAAAACACATGCTTTCATGATTCTGTTTAAGATTTACTGATTACTCCATTTTGGTTGTGTGTGTTTTGGGATGGCTGTATCCCGACTTTCCAAACTCTTTGCAGCTTCTCTCAAAGGAGTCTCTGTTCTGGGACGAGCCCCAGAGGCTACAGTCGGATGGTGTAACGCAACACTCCTCAAGGTCAGGGAATTTTCCAGAACATTTGAGGGGACACTCACCCATGTGACTTTTCTGTCTGTCTGCCTCAGGACAAATCTGCAGAAGACTTGTCACCTGAAACCTCAATGGCACCACAGTCCCCCCCACTTCCCCTTGGTAGTCTAAGAAGACTCTGGGACCCTCAAGGAGAAAAAGATTACATTCAGCTCATGTGCTTCAGCCTGACACAAAAACGGCCCTCATCCTGTTTGACGTCTCTCAAAACTTTGCCTCAGTTTAAAGACTGGATGTAAGGATGGCTTCCATTACTGATGCCTTTCTCCGCATCTTGATTATTCTGCATTTTGTTCATTTTTAGTATCAGATCTCTCTTCCACAGATAAAAACACAAGATGTTCTGAGATACTGCAGTCATGTTCACATCGGTTTCACGAGGACACAAAAAAAAACAATGGAGCTTCACAAAATGTCACAAAAATAACATCTTAGAAGTGAATCTCTGATGGTGCCTAGTCGCTGAGACTTCAGAGTATGAACAAGCAAATCGGCAAGAGAATTAAGTAACTGTTTGACATTTTGGGGCAATGCATTAATTTCCTTTGTCTGTAACTTAATTAACATCTTTATTGTTTGATCTGTACACAAACAAAAACGCCTGCTTCTGCGTGTTAATTTTTCCATCTCCTAAGAAAACAAGTACGATAATAAACTCTTCCTTTAAACGTGTTTGAAATGTCAGCGATCCTTTCATTCCCACGAAACAACCTCTTTTCCACAATAATGCAGTTACACAGTATGATAATTCCTCCAACAGCTGTATAAACACTGTTGAAAAGTGACTCCTGCACTCCAACTCCACATTGTAGCCACGATAATTTATCATTCCTGCGTCAGTGTTTCGCTCCCGGTCGATGGAGAAAAGATATTCCTGGACGACTCGGTGACTGCTAAACAAGCTGGTGTTTGTTTCAAACTGAAAACTGTTTGCCCAGGAGACGCTGAATCATGTCGAAGCCAGGATTATGCGGTTGAAAATCAAACTGCGTATTACATCATGCTTACTACCCCTACCTCACCGAGGACAAAAACACAAATCTAATAATGTGCACCGGTCCTTCCTGAGATCAAGATGCTTGAAGGCCACGGGGGTTTTGAGTGGGGCTGTTACATTTGCCACAGCTTAAAATTAGCGTTCTCTTCTGAATCATATAGTAAATGGATTTGTGAGAGCAAACGGACACATGTGACATCTAATCACTCTCCCTCTCATGAGCGCGACAGGCCCACACACAAAGGATAATTACTGGTGTTAATAATTCATGGTCCCCCCTCCCCAGTTACCAAAGTGAAACTGAGCTCTACTTGTGGTTAATTTGCAGGTTCCAGCGACAGTAAAAAAAAGCATGGATGCATGCTGCAGCTGCATGAGTCCCATGTTTAAAAAACAGGCAGGTACACACTTTACTGTGCCTCTAACTCTGCCAGTTCCAGCAGAAGTTGATGTTAATATAATAATATAGGTCTATGTGGATTTTCATATTCAATTTTTCACAGGAAAAGTCACAGGATCATTATTTGGATGCAAAATGAGTCAGATTATAAATATTTGCTGAGATTTTTCAGCCAAAATGAAGGTCTGACTGACCAAATAACACTGGCTAACCTCCCTGACCCCAAGTATGATTCCACCGTACATTTGCAGCTTAGTTAATCGCATCCTTTCTTCTGGGAGAAAATAAGAGAACAGAATTAAATAAAACAGACACACAAAGAAAAAGGAAATGCAGACAGACAAGAGATAGGAGGAGCTGTGGAGGTCTTTTTTTTTTGTCAAATCACCGATATTACTCCAGTGGAGTGGGCACAAACTCACTGACTGACCATTAATTCACATTCATATTAAATGAGCCAGCAAATATTTAATCAGAGAGGATTTCAGGACGGAAACGTCAAAGTTAATCTTCGGCAAGCAGGCGGACGGCCAGCTTTGCTTTTGCTGCAGGCAAACGGCTCCACAAGTCAATCCATAAATATTCTTCCTATGTGTCCTGGGACTCGTTGGGCAAGGAGAGGAATGAGCGTTTCACCTCTACAGTCCAGAAACAGACAACTGTCAACTAGCACGGACAAGTGGTGGCTTCAAACAAGGAGCGATGGGAAGAAATCAGTCATAAAATATCTGTGCTCTACTCTGCCTTTGTTTCCAGGTTGTTATATGTTGATGCTGATCACCTGATGCGCACAGATCGGGTTTGAGAGTCTTTTCACCCTCTCAGCTCAGGTCAGCATTTTCATGCTCCTGCTGAAAGATTCAAATATTGTCCATAAACAGTTTATTGTTGTAAAATTTACTGAATAAATGCACATTCATAGCTATAAAAAAACACCACCCACATGCGAAACTGACCATAAGCCGAGCAACCGCCTCTCCACATTGTTAGAATACTTTATGCAGTTAAAGACTCGTAAAAACAACCATGCTGCGACAGAGATGATACCAGCAGGAAAAAGGCTCTATTAGTGTGGTTATGCAATACTAGATTTTGCATAACTGGTTTGATTTAGGACAGGAAGAGAAGAGTTTTTTCACAACCAACAAGATTTGATCTTTAGTAGATTTGTTTTTTAGAAGTGTTATATTTAGTCACGACAGAGGCAGAAAAAATATCCAGTTATGTTACATGATTCTGCAGATGTAATCAATTTCCATTCCTCCTCTCCAGGTCACCAATTTGCTTTGCTTTTGTTCTTTTCACCGGGACGTGAAATCCCAAGTGCAAATCAGCTGAACGGAATCAGCTATGATATCCTCCCACAGTTTTTAAAAGGGAAAAATACCGGAAAACAAGTGTTTGGTAAAGCGAGGTTGGGTTTGGTCCGCAGTGGGGGGAAATAAAAAGCGAGGACAGTCATTAACAATGCGTTTGCACACGAGGGAAACACACACTGTTGTGATGGAAACGAGCAATATCAACAGTGGCAGGAAGAAGAGGTTATCAGGAGCTCTGGTACCAGCATTAGTGCGAGGGGAAATCATTTGAGGTTTCTCTTAATGCCCTCTATGTCCCTGTCTGTACAACTTCGAGTCCCATCCTGTAAAAGAGCCCTTCTGTGGGACGTCTTCTTTCCTCTAGCAGCAGAGGGGGTTAACAATGATAGCGGCAGCAGCCCTGACCCTCCCCTCACCCTGGGGCCCGTCCTTCCGCTCTCCTGGTGTGTTTGGCCTGCCAGTGCGCATTAGCTATGACTGTCAAATCACATCAAACTAAAGATCGCATTCCTCCCCCGGTGACATTACTAAGCATGTTTGTTTTTACATGCAGATTCTTCCATTCATCCGGCTGCAAAGTTGCCTTACTGCAGGTCTGAATGAAATGCCAGAGCAGAGGAATTATTGAGAGCTCCTCTTTAGCATACAGTGTTTAAACATGTTTATTTCAGCGTTGGTTTTAGGCGTTTTTAAATGAAAACTTTATGGAAGACATCTGCAGTCTAGAAAAAGATCCATCACATGTAAAAACTGAGAAAGCTCAAATAAACCACCGCCAAAGTTTTGCTGATCTGCAGAAGAGATTCAAGTGGCTCGCTCAGCACAGATGGCAACTCTTAGGAGCACATGACCCCTGAAAACTGGAGTGTGAACATGACTGTGTCGAGTAACAACAGGATTACACTGCCAAAGCAGTTTTCTTCCTTCAGCGTTTGGCAAAAAGCTGCTGTGGTATGTGCTACAGTTTTGGCTTCCCATCTTGTTGTAAGCCATTTTAATTAAAACTGTGTTTATCTCACTGTGTGTTCACATTAGTGATTGGCTCAATGCCCAATACACTTCATTAGTGGCGGCCACTCACAAGGAAACTCATCAGCAAAGATGCAAGAATCACCGCATGGCAACAAATCACACGAAGTAAAGCACTCACAGTCTGCTCACAAACTTTTTATTACGAATGGTTCGATTTTAAACTTTCTCCCAAATCCAACAACATAACTAGGAACCATCACATCCAGCAGGCTCCTGACACCTCAAAGTATCACTTAACATATCCTGTGATAAAGTTTCTAAATATAATGCTCCACTATCAGCACTGCCTTGTAATCCACACTGTTTATTATTGGCTCGTCTGTCTAGAACCTCTGTCTGTCGGGATATTTTTAAAAATGTGAAATATCTGATAAAAGTATGACAGAATTTTAGTACATGTGACCATTAAAAACTGACTTGGGATGATGGCCTGCTTAGAAGCGAATAATGTAAGCTGTTAGATTTTGTGTGTTTAGACTTTTTCAGAATTATCTGTTTAGCTTCATTTTAGGCTTGAGCAACAAACTGCGGACACGCTGTAAGATGTAATTTAAACATTGTGATAAAAGCTCTGAATTGAGTTATAGAAGTTCCATGATGTGCAGCAGATCAGTGCATGAATGTAAACACAGACTGTAAGGTTCAGCAGAGGTTTACGTGACAGATATAACGATGACACGACGCGTATGTTAGCCAAGTTTTAGGAGGATACAAAGTTTACCAGAGGACCAGCACCACCATTTTTATTATTGAGAGCACATTTCAGGCTGACGTAATCAGCATGTGTGTAAATAAATGATGATAGCAGATTAATAATCCACAAAAATTTGGCTTTCATCCACCAAAGTTCAAGGTCAACTCCATGATTTATTTGTCAAATATTTACAAAAACCTTTT
>VUQG01005017.1:0-11677 GCA_015106755.1 Etia nguti | reverse complement strand
GCAAAATCACTACGACAGATTAGACGTCTGACAGCTTTTCGTGCTAAAAACACCTAAAGGAAGCATCTTTCGTTTGTAATGATCAGAACTGCATCCTCTCGTACTCATGGAGACTCAGGCTTAACTTATTCCCTGAGGAAGATGTTGACACAACTGTCCTTGTGTATCACACAGCTCCTTCTGGACCGCTAGGCAGGGTAAGAACAGAAAAACAGTCGAGTGCTTGGTGGTGCAGCACGAGGGGAGACAGACCCTCCACTGTATGACACGCATTCAAGCTCCCGTGTCAACGAGCAGCCACTCTGCTGAAGTGTCTTTAAGCAAAGAGCTGGATCCTCCAGCACTGTTGTTCTGCAGCTCTGCACTCTCACTTCCCACAGCAAGGGAAAAATGAAAGGAACACTGTTGTTATTGTTACTGAAATACAGTGAACAATAGACCAGACAGGAAATACTCGTTAAACGAAACAATCATTAACGTGGGCTTCAAATGCCCTGAAGACACTTTTTTTTAGCCATAGGTATTAACAAAATCTCTCTTCCTGTATTCTGAAGTGTTTTCTGGTTCCTGTGAGGAATCACAGTGGTCTAAATCCTACGCAGCTGAAACTGCTGTCACCTAAAGAAATCATTTCAAGTTTACTGATTAGAATTTTTTTCTAAATAAATTAAGACTTTGACCTTTGAGTGCTACATATGTCTGGAACACTCCCAACATGATTAAAAAGGTTACTCAGCAAGCTGTATGGACTATAAAAGGTGATCTTGTCCATGGAACCACATGCTGGGATGACTTCGGCAGATATAAAATCCTGAAACTGCAAGCTGCTGTCTCAGCATGAAGCTCAGCAAACAACAGGATTCTGTAAAAGACTCAAGTATGTGGTATTTTTCCACTTCATTCTGTCACTTTATGTGCTTTTTATATTTTAAAAAATTCTCACTGTCTTCGGCGTGAGCAAAAACTACACAGGCATGTCTGTGGTCTAACATTTCAATGCATGTGAAACGTCCCTCATTTACTTCAGTGTGGGAGAAGTTTTTCCAAGTATCATTACACAAAATATATATGATGAATGTGATATTATTGCATTGTTATTTAGAGCGCACGCTACATTTCACCCTTCCATCTGATTAATGCAGAACCTAATCTGCAGTGTCTGCAGAAATACATTATATTGCATTTGTTATTAATATACTTTATCTATGAAATCTGAACCTAAATAGGTGCCAGTTAATAAAGTAAAAAGCGTGACATTTTCTGGGAAATATATAGCGGAGTAGAAGCAAATAAATGCAAAATGTACCTCAAAATCCTATGTAAGCACTCAGCTGGAGTCCACTACATAAAAGCATACGTTTCCCCAGAAACCGGATGAAATGATCCGTTTTGCAACTCTACAAAGTTAAACAGCAAAAATCTTGAGCTAAGTTCCTTACGAGATTGCAGTGACAGTTGAGTAGTTATATATGTGGAAATAAACCAGGAAAAAAACCATCAGTGTTTTCAATTTACAGTGTTTGCACAGACCGCAGCCCCAACAGAGCAGAGCTTTATGCAGCCAAAGCATATGTTTTGAATCATGACTGAAAATTATTTTCTCACTTCACTGGAGAAATGTTCTCTTGCTGCTAGTATTGCAGAAGTCTATATTGCGTTTACCACCTACACAAACAACCCACAGCAGAATCTCAAGTAACTGACACCCATACTGGTGGAGTGTCAAAACAGCATCTTATCTGCACTGAACATCACAGCAGCCTCGTACCGACTGACTTTATTTTACTTTACAAAAAAGATAATGAAAGGATAGCATGACAACAGTCTGCTCGTCTGTCGTGGAGCGCTGCTGTACACAAGCTGTTTAGCAGTTTTTGATGAGCTGTTCGGTGTGAACAATTACGCAGGGCAGTGAGCTGGGTGCAGTGGTCTGGATGCATTCATCTGAGGAACATGAAGAGCGTACATATAATAGGATGCTCTGTAAGCACGCCTCGCAAAATGTGTAGTGAACCGTGGGCCTCATCAGCATCGCGCAAATCTGCGTGCAAAAGGTCGAGCAGCACCAGAGGCCTACTGTCAACATATCCTTTCCAATTAGATATGAAGATTGTTAGAGGCCTCGCTGCTTTTATGTTCTATTTTTATTCAAATGATGGTGTTGTTGATAAGTCGCTGATGTTCTGATGTCCTCGCTGTTGGTCCCGTCAGTTCAATATTCCCATGACTGAGCACTGATAATAACCACTGCGATAATGTGCTTGTCAAATTCACACATATTTTAAGACTGGGGGGGAAAACTAAGTGGGTTTTGTGTAGGAGTATGTTAAAATATGCACTTCCTTAACTCAAGAACTTTTCATTAGTTTCTTTTTCTTTAATGTAATTCGGTAGAATGTTAAACAGAATTTAGGACAAGGATTATCTGCCTTCTCTAAATTCTGCTTTGTTTCTCCTGTGATTGTGCTGTTTGCAACATCCTGGCCACTAAAGTTTTAAAATCAAATCCTTTGATGAAAAGAAAGAGAAAGAGAAAGGTTACGTTATGTGTGTGCGTGTCTGTGTCTGTGTGTGGTAATGCAGTGTTGTGTCACACTATTGTGATATGCAACCAAATTACCATAACATAAATTATTTAAATTTTAAGGTGACAACTTGGCAACTGTGTGAAGATTTAGGTTTAGGTCAGGTTCACAGGAGTTGAGGTTTATTCATTTTGCTAAATTGGCAGCAGGGATTTAAGAGTCTGCTGTCTCCCCACCATCCATATTTCAGATGTATTTCCATTTATAAATCTTTACTTCAGCTAGGAATGTCAGCTTAAGTCACAAAACAATGCTTTCACAATAATCTGCCCATGATAATCAAAATACGGTGATTCTTCTACGATGCACATCTGGGTAACTAAGCCACGAAAAATAACTCCAAGAAACCAAAAATAAATAATGCAGGAATTTGTTTTGCATGCTTGCAAAACTGATTTTTGGCAAGAAAAAGTGTTGTTGATGCTTTGTCCCACTTGGAGTTTTCACATCTTATTTCAGCATTAACCCACAAAGATATGCAATGAAATAACAGGGTTTGTCTGTAGAAAACCATGAAGAAAATAAATAAGTACAAAGTGCAAAATTTAAACCAAACCAAGTCAAAATCAGGTCTCTAGGTTTCTAAATAATAGAAACAAGAGCTAACACAATGGAAACCAAAATAATTAAAGCTGAAAAAGAGTCCATCTGACTTAAATCTGCAGATATTTTGCTTTTGCTGCATACCGACAAAATGCCAAACACTGTTTGGCCAGAAAGGAGTGGCCTGGGAAATAAAAAGAAGACCACTTCCTGCAAATACTGTAATTATGAATCTTCACATATCCCTCAAACAAAAATATGAAAAAAAATATATATAAAAAACAAAAATATAATAAATAAAAAATTAATGTGTTTCAAATAAATAGATTCAAAGTAAGCGAGTTATGCATAAAAATATTGGACAAACAGAGGATAAAATGAAAGGATGCTTCTATGACACCTTTGGAAGATTGAGAAATGCTGACGCATTGGGACAGGGTTGTATTGTTCTGATAACAAGATGCTCTGTGTATTATTGAAAGTGACAGAGCATTTCAGGACAGTGGTATCTTATTGCATTGTTATGTAAGTGTTGTTTGAGGCTAATAAAAAAGATAGAGGCTGGTATCTCCCATGCACGCAGCCCTTCTGCTTCGAGGGTTGAAACAGAAGCAGGTTCATTTAAAATGACGTTGGTAGGGGCTCGTCAGACCCATCTTCTCTCATTGTCTCAAGAATTTCGCTCTGACCAGTATATCTTAGAGATTCTTGTTTTTCCCACTGGCTTATGCCACGGTAGACGTAAAAATGGGTACAGTATCTGGGGATTTCTGACAGCTGCTTTCTTTGGGCTCGCAGGAAGGAGCGTGCCTCAGTGCTGCAGCCTGTATGAATAAAATATGATGTGCACATAGAGTAGTGCTTCACTGTTGCTCTGATGCAACATGGAACAACATCTCTAAAGCAAAGGAAGAAAGAAGAGAGCTGCCTGTGTTTACAACTGAGTATGTGAGATACAGAAACGGAAATCTATGAAGCAACTGCGCGACGACAGTGAGGTGCTCAGTAATTTTCCCAAGGAAATCCTCACATTTCAAACATGCAGTTGCATTTATTTAAATGCTCCGGTCACCTGGGCCCCAAATACACATTTACTCACTTCCCTCTTCTTCTTGTGGTGCAAAGAGCTTTGGTTTTTATCTCCACCTCCCTAAGGGACTGTGCATTAGAAGAAATAGAACCACTGAAGTCTGTGGACTAAGCTGTGAACACAGCAAAAACAAAACAAAAACAAAAAAACCACAGAGTCGAAGATTTATTATGGAGTATTTTGGATTATGAATTCTTTAAGGTCTGGAATAAACAGAGAGCGATTAGCCCCTCTAAGAGGCCCTGTAGTTAATCCAGGAGAGTGCTGAACATTCGAGCAGTCATTTCCAGGCTGTGTTACTTCTCATGATTTCTGCATTTACTGCTCTGCATGTGGGAAATGTTGTGGAGATGATATCTCTGAAAGAACAGACGTGATAACGCATTCATACTGTGTTAGGTCAAAAACGAATAAACAAGTGACGGCAGGAACTGATTTGAGCCTGATCTGTAACATATTTAAGTAGTAAGTGTGCTGAGACGATCATCGGATGACAGAACAGAATTCCCATTTGAAGCAAACTACTTAGCATGCAAGCAGAGAAGTCTAAATAAACAGCTGAAAGTTGTGGATAAATGGCTGAAGTGGCACAGTGCGAAAGGAGAGCTTCTTGAACAATTCCAGGATGTTTTATGTGAATTCACAAGGGCAAGTGTTTTCTTAACGAAATAACACAGAATAACTGCATAAAGTAATTTCTTCAAGAGGCCAGGAACCACTAGAGTCGAGAGCCTTACACTGAAAATAATGTGTTTTGAGCCGAGTCTGAGTGCAGCCAGATCGCGTTTAAGTTGCCAGTTGACTGAGGAGAGGGGCTGAACTGGGAGTCGGTGAGGCACCGAGTGAAAACTCGAGCTGAGTCATCCTACCACCCCCGAGCAACCCTGGAAACATCTGCACCATCACCGAGGGAGGGGAGGTGATGAGGGTTGACATGGCGTGGCGATGGGCTCGTGCTTGACCAGGCGTGGTGCAGTCACTGCGTGTGATAGCTCCCAACATCTCATCCAACCTGAGCAGCATTACTGACAGATGGAGAACATTAGCACAGAGGAGGAGTTCATGTGTGCGCGCTCTGCTCACTGCCAGATTCAGAAAAGTAGCTGATAAGGGGATAGACTTAGCCGCTTATCCTGCTTGCTGCTGGAAATTAATGGAACAACATGTAAGGCTGAGTGTAAGAATAATAAGCCCCTACTTTAGGCGTGCCGTGTATAAATAGGCGCAGCTTGGTTACCGATGCACATCTTTCAGATGAAATCCCAGTAGATGCAATTACCGAGCAAACAACTGTGGTAAAAAAAAAGTGCAAGTATTTACCCTTTAATGACACACTCCCAACAGGAAATGAGTGAAAGTAGTTTATCCATATAAAGTATCCTGTTATTTCACGGGCAGATGGGTGGTTTGGGGAGGAAAAAAATGATGCACATTTTGATTTGCCCAAGTAGTTCATTTTACGGCAACCTGACAAATTTCTCTAGCAAGTGTGACAGCCCAATTAGGGAGCAGCATGCTGAAAGGAGATCTGAAGCCAGCGCTGACACTGACTGCACAAGTTGACAGACCCGGAGGGGGCTCCACTCCTTCAGATTCTTTATCACACCGGGGCTCCTGCTGCTGTGCTGCAGTATTGTTGGGACAGGGCTTATCAAAATCTTCTGACATCCTCTTTAAAGCAAAAGCTTGTCTAATTCTTTACGGTGCAGTCTGGAAGTGGATGGATATGTTTTTACAGATTGACTAACACTGCTCGGAGTTATGTTCCCAGTGCTGAGAGACCACCACAGGGCTGGAACATGGAAGGAACATCTTTATTGACCTAATAAAACTAATCAAAGAATCCCAGTGTTTTGCTGTCATTAAATTATACTTTGTAGCCAATATCTTTAATGACACTGTAAACAAATTACATCTTGTTATCTCTACTCCCACATTACTCAGTTTCCTTAATCGGACTATAAATAACTTTTATGTGAAAAACTCATTTAGGACTATAAAAGGCAGCTTTTTGTTTAAGGTCAAGAACATTACCCAAAGACTTACACACAGGCATGCGGTCAGACAGTCTTGGCCTCCGGTTCCTAAAAGCGGAGTTAGTAAACTACATTTTTTCCCCCCCATTTAAAGCCTCTCCTGTTGCCAGACTGGACTTCTGTTGGGGCAGCAGGTATAAAACACAGAGCCCAGCAGTTTAACACCAACAAAAGGCTTTTTGTGGAGCAGGGATCGAGTTGAAGAAAGAACAAGGAGGTCTGCTACTCAAGGTGAACAATTACAGTAGTGATGTGCTAATCCCGCCGACAGGCAGAGTCTCAAGGTCAGCTGTAGACCACAGAAAATGTGTTTTTTAAAGTCACCTTTTTCTCCTTATCGTCTGCTCCTTATCTGTTTCCATTTTACCCAATTTACAATCTATTTACCCTCTCTCTCAAACACCTACAACATCACACCGTCTGACTAGACATTAGCAATCAGACAGCTGCGAGGCAGTCTGATGGCGCAGAGAACAAACAAGGAGCTCGAGACCCTGACACAACAGTAAATGTTTTGATAGTTCCAGTTCAAGGACAAAGCTTTAGAAGAGCGTGTTTTCCATATTGGGTGAGTACCAATCTATGTAGCCAACAAAAAAACCTGTTTAATTACAATTATCTGCTGAGAAAATACACCCTGTGTTCAGAAAACGAAAGGACCTGATTGCACGGTTAAGCACGGGATGAATGAACTCTTTGACGGCAGGTGTTGCTTTTGGATTGCACGAGAGGTTGGCAGTCGCATATGAACTTCGAAACTTTAAATTTCCACAATAACTTAAGAGTAACATGCAAAAAAAGAAATGCGGTTCCTGTTCCAGAAACCAAAAAAAGGTTTGCATGACACTGAAAGAGCAACTGATATTTAGCTGTGCCAGAATAATTATGGACTGTGCACCTGATTCAGATATAAAAAGTATGCAAGAGTCCTTGTCTCTGGTTAAAAACACACTCGGTCTGCCAGGATGTAAGGAGATCGACGACATGCAAGCACATAACCTTGCACTGTGACTCAGACAGATACAAACAGAGGCCTCATATTAGCCTTGGTTGGATTAAACATGTCCTCAGTAGGGTGCCTGTGTCTGTCTGAGAGAAAAGCCTGAACAGCAGGTCTCTGAGTTCAAAAATATAATTGGTTTTTACATTATATTCACTCACTGCAAACTGACTGCGAGCACTGTGAAAGGTTTTTTTTACCTGATCATCAGAACAGAGACAAAACAGATCGACTTTAAGGTGGTAGACTATGGCGTCTAGATGTTTCTTTTTTAACATCGAGGTTGCTTGTCTTCTTCTTCTTCAGTTTATTTGAGCCTGATAAGTGCATCTGCACATTTAATATCTTTGGACAAAATCCCCCACACTTGACTTACAGATTAGTATTTCGGGGTTTCCCAGCTTTGTCTGATGTCTGCCTCGCAGTATTTCCTCACCACCTGTCTAGGCTGTCATTATCTGGCTACGTCTCACAGAGGAAGTCTGCCGTTGTGAATAATCCTGGTATAAGCTGAAAATCTGGCTGAAATGTGCACACAGCGAGGGTGACCCACTCCTTCGGCCTGTGCAGCCGTAACACAGTTTTAAAGATTATCCTCTTTCTAAAATCAACTCTTCCTTCAAGGAAACTGAAAAAAATCAGTTACTGACAAACATAACACATGAATGGACAGCGCTAGTTGTGTTTGGTATTCACATCCATGCTGCTCACTGTGAAACTACGACTGTGTGTTTGAACCTCAGACACTATAAACAGTCGGAAACCAGCCAAGTATTTAATGCTAAGCTATTTTTGTAGACGCTCTAATGAGGATCTTGACATCCTTTCTTGACGGTAATATATCAGGAAGGAGCGCACCATCCAGTCTAGTGGTGCTGCACCACCCTCACTTCACTGTAATGGCTAGCACAAGCACGCAAACTGTGATTCCCCTCGGTTCCTCTGGTGATCTTCAAAGCTTGTGGCCACTGGATGTGATCCATGGCATGTCCCCGACAGGTCGCCAAGAGAATGAGGAAATAAGCGCTGAAGGAATTCAAAGCCTTCTTCCTCTGCTGCCGGCCACACAGTCGCTATACAAAGGACTTCATATGTGAGCACATTCAGGTTTCTCACAGTTAATCCTGTGTGTGAAAATCAATCATATTCCACATCAAGTTTAAAAGAAAAACATTTTTTCTTTCAGGATTTCATCTTCATGGTCACCAAGGGGATCGTGGAGATACAAAATGCGGTGACTTTGACCCTGATGATTCACTGCATCGGCTGCAGAATCTATTTGACTGCTGTACAAATATGAATTTCAGCCATCAGCATGTTTCCCTGACGTCTGTTCACTTCTGCCTGAGGGAGGACTGAGCTCGTGGGAGAGCACAGCCAATGTTAGCAACAATAAAATCTATGCGATTTTATTTTTAAACGAGCATCAGCAGGTTTCTGCCTGGCACAAATAAAACCACAACAACATTCAAATGCAGCAGAAACGCAGATTTCCAGTGGTTTCCCCTCAAATAAAGAGAAATCGAAAAGGTTAGGTAATATTTTACAGTGATGTTCACAGTATTGATCAATTCAGCTTGGACTAGATTCAGGAGCTATGAACTGAGTGCCATAACAAGCGGTCTGTCAGGCTCTATGCTTTTTATTTACTGCCATGACAAGTGCTGAAACACCAGCATGACCAATTAGTCCCATTCATCAATTGATTTTTGAGCATTGTGATCCATCTTAACAGCCACTACACTCCTCTTCTTCTCCCACCTCCACACTCCACAATGAGCAGTTTCTCAAAACATTGAACACCAAGGTCATCAGAAACAAGGAGGGTTAGTGGAGGTCGCTCGATGTGCATAATTTTCTGGTAATGCTGAGGATGAATTATTAAATATAAATTACACATTCCCACTGTATTATTTTATTGTTTCTTGATACAGAATCTCACCTGTACACTTTATAAAAGACAGTGGAAATGTTTTCAAACCGAGGTGAACCTAAAAAATATTCAGTATACTGCAAAACACTTGAGAGAAACACTTTAAGAAAACCACATAACCTCAGGTACAGAGACAAACATCCTTGAAAATACTAAAATCGGTTTCCCAAACCAAATAAATATACGGCTATGAATGCAGGCCTCTTTTCAGAGTCTCAGTTTGTAGCTCTTCAAAAGAAAATTAGCAGGTGGGCTTTAATGAAACGCCAGGATCTTCACACAAATGCTGAAGGGGTTCTGACTGTGGCCACCAGACGGGCACCTGGTTAGACTGACGCATTTTTAGCGACCAGTGCGCTGAGAAGACAGCAGAAGACGTTACATTAAAAATATAAAACATGCACATCCGCACTGGGTTAGTCTGCAACTATGTTAAGAGCAGAATGGCTTTGAAAATCTAGTTCAAATGGGTATTTTTAGTACCGGCGGTTCAGTATGAGCAAATCATATGGCCTGTCTTTTCAACAAGTGACAGTTAAATTCTGCAAAAACCATTTCTGAGCTGTGGTTTTGGTCTGAATCACTATTCCAGAGCAGCTGCACTGCGAGAACATCAGGACTTCTGCAACACCAACACTAAGCAAGCAAGCGCTGCTTTGGCAGGACATTTTCCGAGCTGCTGCAGTGAAAAGGAAAAAGACATATGTGTGTGTGTGTGTGTAGTCTTCGGGCTTACCTTGAACATGAATCAGAATAAGGCTCTCAACACAAGCTTTGGTGTTGTTGCAGTTCACAGGACGCAACTCAGCTCAGGATGGATGGTCACCTCTCGGGCTCAGACATGATTCATATCCACGATAACTCGGCCAAAAATGAAGAGCACCATACTCTCAGAAAAGCCCTGTAGCGCTAATGTTAGTTTGTCAATCCCATTAGCCCGTACAGTCTCTCTGTGCTGCTCAATAATCTGCTGTAGTGCAGATGAACCGCTACACGCTTCCAGCTCTCAGTCGGAGGAGAAGGAGGTAGTAATGTTAATGGCCTCACCAATGGACAAGCCCCTCTGAAACAGTCCCCTCTTCGCCCCGGTGGCTCCAGTCATCTGTTCGGGTCAAACAGCGAACGCATGCGGTGGGTCGACTTGTCGTCTCTGTCGCCCGTCCGATTAGAAGAGGGCTGTTTGACGCGGCGAAGAGGCACTGCCGCCGCACCGTGTGCCCTGCGCTCCCACGCGGACCAACAGCACTGCCTGCTGTACTTAAAGAGACACAGCAGAGCACACAGAGGCGCAGCAGTCCCCACACTCCTCCCGACGCTCAAGCTTTCCGGGCCACACAGGTGACACTCGGCGCGGCGACGATGCGCTCCACTGCGGATAAGCTGATAAAAAATGCGATATTGATTCAGGATCAGGTGCAGTGTTTGCACATGCAAGCGGTCTGCGTGAGTTATATTCTGCCATGGACTGGGCATGCAAAAGTTTGGTTATCCTTATTTAGCATTCAACTGATCTCCAAAAGGCAACTTTGATGCGTCGGGGTTTTTTGTTTTGCGCATTTTTAAAATTTGGAAAAGCAAAGTTATATACACTTTCCAAAGCTTGATAAACTTCCAACATGTTGCCTAGCAGCCTGAGCAGTTTGTTAGGCACTCAAAATGCTCACAAAACACAAAAGATTTTAGGTAGATGTGTCCTCAGCTCAAGAAATAGCATGAACCTTTGAGGTTATGTTGAGGTATGGACACCAAGGAAACAGGATTGCAAGTAGGGCAACTGTGCAGCCACGTCTGCACAGTAAGACCTTTATGGAGGAGTCATAATTCGGTCTCCAGGCTTAACAAGTCTGATGCATTTTAGGGGGAAAAAAATCCTGTTAACTGATGAAGTTCAAACTGAATTTTGGCTGTGAATAGGCTGTAGATTTTAACGAAAAGAGCACAACGTCACCTGCTAAGCACAAGGAAAGTTGGGCATGTTTTGGAGCCAGCAGCATGGGATAAAAAATAGATTCAACTAATGCCAGAAAAATGTAGAAGCAAAAGTCACACTATGTAAAATAATAATAATAATAATAATAATAATAATAAGCTGAATATGAAAACAGGACAGCTTTTACAACAGGATCCCAAGCACACGTCAAAAAATCACAATCGGCTTATTCTAGAGGAAAAAACTGAAGTCTTTGTCTCGTTTTCAATTCACCCAACTTAAACATTACTGAAAATCTGTGGTCAAACCTTTAAAGTTCATACAGGAAAACCTCAAAAGCTCACACAACCAGAAGCCTTTAACTTCAGATGGGAAGTTAAGTACTGACATGGGTCCCCAAAACTTTTGTTTTCTTGTTTGTTTGGTTTTTTTGAAACTGTAATAGAATAGAAATAACAGAAATTCAGTGCAGTGTATATAACTCCCTGCTGCTCATCAGAGCGACTGGAAGCAAGAAAAATAATAATAAAAACAGATATAGATGGTAATAACATAAGTAA